>JAULKL010000007.1:3130648-3141420 GCA_032355745.1 Rubia rechingeri
AAAGATACCCAATAGATTTCACGATCTGTCTTTTAGGCAAATGTTATCATTTGTTTGTAGGGTCCAGGTAGGTACGCCAACCTTTAGAAAGGAGAGTGATGACTCGTAATCTGAATTACTTTTACTTTAATAATATTTTAATCATGTCCTCTCTAAAAGGAGTTTTTTGGATTCAGTTCAATGAAAAACTTTATCTGATAGTTTTGTGACTTTTGTCCTTTTCAACGAATAATGTGTCTTTCCTGGGCTTTGAAGCGTATGGGGATCCCTTGGTGTGGTGCCTAAGGGTTCTAGGGGGGATTCCTTGGATGACTTTCAGTTTCACCTTTGTTTTCAGTAATTAATCCCCCCTGCTCCTCTTAAGAATTCATGTTTTGAATGATAAAATAGTTACAGGAAAAAGTTTCTTTCTATGTGGAACTGAAGGAATAATATATGAAGATACCCTAAAACCAGAATGTCTTTCCTGAATCCGTTCTGGTTGAACTGATATATGTGGTGCATTAGACTTTCTCTATATGTGTGATTCATGTGTTGCTTTATGATTTCGCTGACAAATTGAAATTGTATCTTTATTTTGTTCCTTCTTCTTCTTTTGATTGTATGCGCTCAGGTTCCTCTGAGTTTGCTTAGTTTCAAGAGTTAGTATGGTGGCTGAGATCCTGTAAAAAGTTACTGATCAAATTTCTTTCTTCTGTTTTTTCTGGCCAGAAATGTATGCCTTTAAGAAAATCAGGCGAGGAGATGAACTTCACTTATGTTGAGTGCTTACTGTACACATTCCACCATTTAGCTAATAAGGTCAACCAATGTTCTTTTTCCGATTTCTTTTTAGATTTTTATGCCCATTACATCACTTCAGTAAAAAAAAATTGATTTAGGCTCCCAATGCCACTAATAGCTTATGTGGCTACAAGATTGTTACTGGCCAGCCCTCAGATAGGCTTGAGGAGGACTTTTCTGAGCATTATAAAGAGTTCATGGAACGGTATTTCCTTTACTCTGTGTGTGTGTGTCAACTTTTAACACTTTCTCTGAGCTCTGATAGCTGGTGTATCTAAGTTAACGCACAATTTAAGAAGAAATGATGAAGGGGATAATACTCAAAATACAAAGACCCTTTTCTTTTTTTTCTTTGTGATGATCCCTTTCCGCTTTTTCCCTTTTAGAATAAATTATATGGCTCATTTTCTTGTTCCGCTCTCCTTGTAGTGGGGCCAAAAGAAATGCTCCATGCATTGAAATACGGAGGAAGTAGTCTTTGTTCTAGTGAATCTTATTTAATAATCAAATGCTTCATACGTTTGAGCTCATAGAATTGTCACATTACTGTGTACTGAGGAGTTAATTCGAAGTCTACTGAGATAAATTCATGCAATAAATGGTAAGAGGGAACCACTTCATGTGTACAATGAGAATGTATGTATGATCTCTTGTGGAAGTGCTGAAAATAATGAAAATATACGCATGATCTGTAATATGTCTTTTTGAATTGATATACCTTCGGGGGTTCCATTGCAGCTTGACTTGTGTTGAAGAACTAGCTAAGGCCACCATAAAGAAATTGAATCAGGGAATGACTGAACACAACAAAGGATTGGCTAGTGCTACTTCTGAAGATGCGAAAGCCAGCATTGTGAGTTTACTGAATATGGTTTAGGCTATTTTTCTGTTAAAGCTTTAGCTCTGGTATTCTTACATTTTTGTTGTCTACTGTGGAACAATTTTCAGAAGGTGCAAAGACAGAATACTGCCTCTGGGTTGCGAACTTGCAATAATATATTGGCCATGACTCAGGTGAAATAAGAACCATCTATAGAGTTCAGATTGGTTAATTTGCTGAAAAGATTCTTACTATTTATCTGATAATGCAGCCACTGCATGCCAAATCACCATCATTTATTGGTGACAAGAGAATCAACCTATCATGGAAGGAAGTTCAGAAACCTTCTGTTTCATCAAATATTGTTGGGGCTGGGTAAGTTCGTGTATGCTAGTCCATTACAACTTAGCTTGATACCTGTGGGTCTTAGGAAGAGAGTGGCGTGAATGGAAAAATACTTGAATGTTATTGACGGGGTAATGTTTTCTTCTATCTGCAATTTGATTCTTTACAATTATGTGCAGAGGTAAACGTCCTGGTGGAACTAGTGGCTCTGGCATCAATGCTTCGAAGAGAGGACGTGGTGCTGGTGGAGTGCAGAATCAATTTACGCGTGGTGGTGGAACACAAAATCAACATAATAACAGGCCATTCCAGAGTACAACTTATGGGGGCCTGTCAAGGGGGTCTAGAGGCCGAGGAAACAGAGGAAGGGGTAGGAATCAAGGGGGACGGGGTAGGGGAAGGGGCTATTACTAGTTTCGTCCTGCCTCTTCACGACATACATTTTCACAGTGAGCCTTTTGATAGAGAATAGATGTTGCGTGTGCTGCTACTGCTCCAGGTAGATGGTAGTCTTACCCAAATGTACAAATATAAGTTGTTTTCTATATTAACACGATGTGTCTGAATGCTTACAGAGTGATAGCAAAACTGGTATTGACATTTAGGACAATCCAGGATTTTATTAATGCTCTGTAGGAGGGTTTTAAAATTCCTTACAGTTAAGTATGGAGAACTGATACATGGTAGTAGGAACATTGGTGTATGATGCGATGCCTAGGAATTGACAAGTATATGGTCTTGAATGCAGAATGCCTTGAATTCCTACTTTTGCCGGAGCAGAACAATCATTCTGATCCTCCTTTCCTAGCGGTTGAGCGACAAAGATTGGAATGCAGATTGCTGAAGTGAAGCAGAAAAAAGAACAAACCCATAAGCATACTGAAGCAGTTCACGGAACCATAATTTCTCCAAAAGTTTTTGAGTGACCTCTAGCCAAAGACACAGGTTGGGGGATCAAGAGGGGAAAAATAATAATTGCTTTAGAGAAGCCTGTTTGGAATACCTCCACAAATGCAGTCCTCTCTTGATCGTTTGATCTACGGTCAATGGAAAAATATTGAGTCCTTCTACACGAGATCAAGTCTTACGGTAAAATCGAGCTTAAGTTTAATTTAGGAGTAAGTTTTTTGAATTTGGAGTTGGAATACAATATATTTTTTCTCGTGGTGCAATTTTAGAAAGGTTGCTGAAATTTAGGGACTGAATTGCATATTGTTGAAGGAGGAAAACCTTCTTTCTTCCCCCTGTTCTACTCTGATCCGCCCTCACAACCTGGTTTATCCTTTCTACGAGTTTTGATTGCGAATGTTTTGACGGACGTACGATTGTAGTGGTCGCCTGGTGGTTTTGATAAAAACATCATCATGTTAGGAAAGGAAGGGCAGGAGAGGGATTTAACAAACTCAATGTCTATAGGGCTGGTATTTTGAGTCAAAATGCTGTATCAACTAACCAACCGAACCAAGTACCATATGTACCGAATATGTTGGTAACCGACGTTGTGGTATGGTAGTACCGTACCACACATCTGTGATGGTATGATAATGGTATTGAGAAAAGAGTGGGTCTCCTGACAGGCGGTCTGTCCACTTATTTTTTACCTTATACACCATATTTGTTAAATCACATACTAAATTTAGAATTTTTTATATTATATATTTTTATATTTTCACATTCAAATACATATTATTACTTGTTTTAACCTTTAAAATACAGTATTTAAATTTTATAAAAGATTACAACATTTAAGGTTGAAACCACTGTGCACTGTCAATAATCTTATGGAAATGCCGCTTTTCCTGAGACTTTCTTTTGAGAAAATATTACCATGGTATTACCGTACCACACATTTATATATTAAAAATATAAGTGATATTATGTAAAAATTGAGCTTTCATTTAGTTATGATTTAGTCATTCGTTAATATTAGAACCAATAGCAGTGATTTGAAATATGTAGGTTATGTTTGTATTCTGATATGATGAATATTGGTGAAAGATTAAATTATTTTCCTAAATTAGATTTCTTGACAAGTTACACTTTTTTTTAAGCCTTATAAAAAAATTAAAATCATAATTTTCTTTTATTTATTATAAGTTACTTATTGTAGTTTTTAATTTGATGTTACCGCACTTTATTTTTATGAATAGAAAATATTTAATTTTCTAAAATTAAGATTATACAATAGAAAATTTTAATTATTTGTAATTTGTTTTATGAGAATTTTTTTATTTCATTATATCTTATACTTGGTGGTATGCTACCATACCGTAGTCCGTTGTAATATCAACCAACTTTTTCGTATACCATTGTGTTGGTATACCAAAGATTTGATATGGTATTGGTTTTTAAAAATAATATACCGACATTGTTGGTATGGTACATGGTATTAGTAAAATGTGACAGTAACCATAACGAATCAACCCTAGTTAATGAAGAACAAAGAAGCTCAGGAAGAGCTCCTACGACCATCCGGTTAGCTTAACAGAATAGCTAACGGTTTTTAATAATCAGTTAGGAAGTTAGATTAATAATTTTGGATGACTTCAACACGACCGATACTAAAAAAATCATTATGTAAAATCTCTTCTTTCCCCTTTTAAAACCTTCAAATGGAAGGATTCTTTGGTCACATTTGTTCAATTCAATCGGATCATTACAGATTGGTATCAGAGCACCAGGTCTTGGCAACAATGGCATAAAACAAGCTCTACAAGGTAGTGGATTCTCAGGTGAAGGAATTGGAGGGGAAGTTCACTAGGGCTGTGCAGGCGCTGAAGCTTCAGCTGGAAGCTAAGGATAGTGTTAGAATAGAAGATTCTACAGACTAGATTAGGGTTTAGATATTTACATTTATACCCTTTTTGTACTCTATTTATTCTCTCAATAATTTAAATCCTAATCAAGGGGAATCCATTTCTACATGGTATCAGAGCAGTGCTAGTATCCTGCCAATTTCTTTCTATTTTTAATTTTTTCTGCGTTGCCGAATCAGGTCAGATTCCGGAAAATCCGGCGAGTCCACTCCGCTCACTTACTTGGGCTTCCTCCAGGCGGTCTCCTCTCCTCGTCATCTCCAAGCTTTTCTCCCGCCATCGTCATTGGCGTCGACCGCGTCTATATCTCCACCGGCTAGATTCATTCTCTTTGGTTCACTCAGTCTCCGGACCGTCCCCTTGGTTCTCTTAGTTCCAAAAGCAATCTCTCGTCCCAGCGACGACCTCCATTTTCATGGCGTATCCATTTCTACTATGCCGGTGTCCCAATTTCTGCTCCTTCATCTCCTGTGCCTTCCTCATTGGTGCTTATCTTCGTGATTAATCCAGCGTGTCATGTCTGCACTATAATTTTTTTTTAGACGCGTGGTTTTCACGCGCCAGCATCTTGAAGACAACGCGTGTTTCTCAGGCGCATGTGGAGCACAACTGTCTCCCGTGAGTGAATTTCACGCGCTTGCATAGCAGATTTTATCCTTCACCGCGCATTGCGCGCTTCCTTTCCAAGTTTTACACGCACCCCATTGAGCTCTATTGCGCAACGTTTTGGCATTCTTGGCATTAGCATTATTATTTTTTTTCTTATTATTTTCAAAGTCATCACCAAATCATGGCTCTCTCCTATTCACCAATATTGGTAGCCATTCCTTTGATCGGTGGATTGTTGATTTCGGCGCAACTTCTCATATGACTTCTAATTTTTGGCGTCTTGTGAAGGTAACATTCCTATCATGACTCTAATTCTATTTATGTGGGCAATGGTGAATCGCTACATATTTCTCATATTGGCTAGTGTAATATTTCTGGACTATCTTTTCATGATGTTCTTGTGGTTTCGCAAATCACCAGAAGTTTACTGTAAATTAGTAAACTTACTCGTTATTTACCCGTTATTGTTATATTTGATGCCAATGTATTTTTTACTAAGCATAAGAACACAGGAAAGATAATGGGCAAAGACCATCATAGATCTGGTCTCTATTTTCTTGAGACATGTGATTCCACCTTTTTAGGTGAACTACGCTAGAGAAAACTTTGAGCTTCTTTTGAGCAGTGACATTCTCGTCTTGGTCATGTCTCATATGCCACTTTTCAGTTGTTGAGTAAATAGGGTCATATCTCTGTCACTTCTATTTTGCCCGCACCTGTCAGTTGTTCTTCTTGTCAGATGGCAAAGAGCAAGCATATGCCCTTTTCTACCAGTGACAAACGAGCCACTAGCTTGTTAGATAAGGTGCACTGTGATTTGTAGGGAGCCACTCCAGATTTAATGATAGAGGGCTATTCTTATTATGTTGTTTTCGTCGATGAATTTTCACAATTCATGTGGTTTCTCCCGTTACGTCGGAAGTCCAATTTATTTGATATCTTTCTCCAGTTCTAGAAATTTGTTAACACTCAAATTTCTACCAAGATTAAAATCTTGTAGAAGGATGGTGGCACATAGTTTACTAATCATCACTTGTAGGCTCACTTTGTGTCTTATGGCATTCATCATCAGAAGTTCTCTCCCCACACACTTGCTAAAAATAACGGAGCTGGGCAAAAGCATCGTCACATCATAGAGATTGGCCTTGCTAATTTCATTCTTCTGTGCCAAAAGCTTATTGGATGGATGTTTTCTCTTGCATAGTTTATATAATTAATCATATGCCTAGTTCCATTCTTGGTGGCAAGTCTCCATTTGAGGTTGTTTTTGGATCTGCACCGGATTATTCTCCTTTTCACCCATATGGTTGTCGTGCGTATCCTTGGTTGCATGATATTGCGCCTAATACGTTTGTACCTGGATCCATTCCGTGTGTTTTTATTGGTTACAACCCCTCGTCACAAAAGGTTTTAGTGTCTAAATGGGGCTACTGGGAATATTTATGTCTCACGTCATGTTCAGTTTGATGAGAATTTCTTTCCTTATGTATCCTTTTCGCAGGATACTCGTTTTACGTATCATTTGGAGTTTTCTTCATTTACGGAGCCCTCGACTGCGTTGTCATTTTCACATAGCTCTTATGCTAGATCGGGATTCTAATGCTCAAGTATTACTTGCACCCACTTCTCCAGCCCCTGTGACTACTTCTTCGGACTCGATGCCAATGACTCCGACCTCTCCATCATTACCCCATGCTCGTACCCCTTCTGCTCCAGATTCTCTTATCACCGATACCTCTCCCGAGCCAGCTCTTGCTCACGCTCACCGGATGAACACCAGGACAATGGATGGTTCTCGGAGTCCTCGGTCTTTCTCTGATTATGAGGTTTTTGCTTTTCTGGCTGCTCAAGTCGCTCAGATTGAGCCTCAGTACTATTGTGTGGATCTTCGAGATCCTCGCTAGATTTCGGGCATGGATGAGGAAATGGGTGCACTTCGCCATCAACATGCTTGGGATTCGGTGCCTCGCCCTCCGAACGTGAATGTTGGCTCCAAATGGGTTTTCCATATCAAGTATTGGCCTGATGGTAGTATTGATTGCTACAAAGCTCGACTGGCCACACAAGGCTTCCCTCAGATTCTTAGGTTCAATTTTGATCACACTTTCAGCCTCATGGTGATGGCATCTACTGTTCGCACTATTCTTATTCGAGGTGGGATGATCGATGCTGCTACCGTCTCTACGCCGTTTCTTCCACAGTCTTAGCTTTATAGTGGTACTAGTAGGAAGTTTTCCAATCCCACTTTTTATTGATCCTTGGTTGGTGCTCTTCAGTATTTCACTATTACTTGGCCGGATATTGCTTTTGCGGTTAATTCAGTTAGTCATTACCTTCAGGATCCTCGGGATGATCACTTTGTCGTAGTTACTCTTATTCTCATATTTGATCGTGGCACTTTGCACCATGGTTTATCTTTTCTCTCGGATCGCACTTCCTAGGTGTTGGGCTACTCTGATGCAGATTGAGCACGTTGTCTCAAGACTCGTCGTTCGATCTATGGGTATGCTGTCATTCTGGGTCGTAATCTTGTTGCCAAGAACCAGTTATGATTGCGGAAATTCCTTCTTAATGATGATAATGTCTATAATCAGCTCACCATAAGCTCTTGCCTCTTTGAGTACCTGCAAATGTTCCAGAGTTGGTCCCCGACGCTCAATTTAGTATGGCCCTGCCATGTATGTGTTTGTGGAATATTTTTTATTTTATTTTTTCCAGTGTTTCCTCTCTTTATTTATAACTCTTCACTGGTGTGATCATGGTCTGATTATCACGCTCCCATCTTTGGATTGTGGTCCGGTTATGGGGCATTGTGGTGAGTTTTGCTTTTTGCGGTTTTCCAGTTAGTGGCATTGTTGTGTTTAGTTATTTATGGATCATGTAGCTGCCTTAGCTTAGAGAAGTGGTTGCTACACATGCTTGGCTTTAGCTATGGTAAACTGGGAAGGTCATATATATACCATAAGCCCCTCCAACAATGAAGTCATAGAAATTAAGCATAGAAGGATTGGTTGTCTGATGTGTATGATATGATGTTTCAAGTGATGTGGTTATAGGAGAAAACATTCATCGGACAATTCAGGTCAGGCAATGTGATGTATGCGAAGTTCAAAATGACTTGGTGGATAGAATATGTTTGTGTTCTATTATTTTGAAAAAATCTTGAAGCCATTGAGTATAAATTAAATACATGAAGTGTAAAGTGTGCAATGGTCATTTAGTATCCCAAAAATCTCGGAAGTTGGTTACTAATGGCCTAAAAATTAAGGGAATTAGTGTTGTATAAATTAAATGTTGGACATTATAATCATTACGAAGTGTGATTCTCTATATCAACGTGTGACAGTTCTAATATGCAATTGACACAAGCTAATTTATTCCATCGATAAGGTACACGTTTATGTAAAGTTACTTTTTTTGTTTCGTATTCCATGATAACCTTATAAAAACTAGTTTTAATTCAGAGAAATTTATAACTTTTCTTTTTTCATTGGTAGGTTTACATTTGTTCTTTCAAAAGAAGGTTAAGCCCCTTCATAGGAGCCAAATGTTGAGAAAGGTAAAGTATTTTTCCTTAGTTTCAAAACTGGGTTTTTCATTATGGGATCATGGTTGTTCGTACTGAGTTCTCGTCTTGAACTGCTAAACCTAATGTTAGTAAGTGTAGCACTGAAAATACTAGTAGTGATGTACATGTTTATTATGAGGGCCACATTAAGGGGTCTAACACAAAGGAGAATGATGAAGGTTATATGGCTGAGAGTAGTCAAAGTGATTTGACCGAAAATGATTTAAATCTTTTGAGGAAGCAGTGCCCCTTTTTGGATAATTGTGAGATTATGATACAAATCTTCAAGAGAAGGTATGGAACCCTCCTTCTGGATATTTTTCGGTGTATGAGCACCATTTGTTGTATGGTTTTACCATACCCATTTCTGATTATGTTGTAACCGTATTGGAGGCTTATGATATTGTTTTGTTATCAAGTTTTTATAAGTTTAAAAAATTGAAGAACAACGAAGGCTTGTTTACCTTCCATCCCATGTATTTCTAGAGTTCAGGTAGTGAAGTATTTTTCTAGCAATCATGGAGTATAGAAGGATATGTATATGTTCATAAATGTTCTGATAATGTTTGCCTTCTATCCCATGTATTCCTGGAGTTCAGGTAGTAAAAGATTTTCCTAGCAATCATGGAGTATAGAAAGATATGTATGTGTTTATCAGATGTTGTGATGATGTTTGCCTACTCGACAGGGTCGGTCCAATGTAATTTAAGACCCTGTGCAAAAATAAATAAATTGGACCCTTACATAATAATTTATGTTAAATATAAAATATAGAAAGAGTATTTATTAAAAATTAAATCTATTTAATTGCAGAGAGTAGAATAAAGAAGGGAAAATAATGGTGTTGTCAATTTATATCCCACTTTTAACACATTCGAAGTCTATTTTTGTAATAGAATAGAGACTTAATTGGAAAGAAATTGACATTTTATCAATTAGAGGGCTAGGATGAATTCACATGTTTTATATCTTAATTCTGTAATTTATGAAGTGTTTTAGATCGTATTGAAGTGTTCAGGTTTTGAAGAGTTCGAGTCTTGAAGAAGCATTGAAGAAATAAGAAGATTTTGAAGAAGAAGTTAAAATACATAAATTTGGTAGAAACTGGGTAGATTGGGAACTGCAGGCCATAACATATACTGCGGCATGTGACGACAAACACGCGGTCAAAGGCATTGGTCAAAAGGAGCATTGCGGGCCACAACATATACTGCGGCCAGCAACGGGCGGATTTCAGCCCATTTATCTTCATCATTTTTGGAATACTCTCTCCCTCTCTTCCATTATTCTCATCCGAATTCCCCTCTTCAAAAACCCTGCCTTTTCATTCATTGTTTGTCATTTACTCTATGTTTACCATGAATTTTGGTTCTTTTGTTATGGGTTTGGTTAATCTAGGCTAAATATACTATTGGGAGCAATTGGTAAGCATTTCTAGTATGAATTTGTGAGATTTGATTTATTCTATTTTATGTTTTGATTATCAAGTATTTTTAATGCTTTATTGTGTGATTAATATATGATTAATACTAGGGTGATCAACTAGTTGATGATTGTGGGTTAATTGTTTGCTAAGTTTTTGGTCAAACCAGGAAGATTTTGACTTTTTATCGATGTGATTATCGCTGGTCAATGTTAGGTTATAATTGGGTATGACAACTAATTATGATTATTGATTGATGAAATTTATTAGATTTAGGATGAATTTGAATGAGTTTGACTAATTATCAATGTGGCTCACTAGTAACGTCTAGCATGAAGGACGATCCTCGTAGTCGTTATTAGTAGATATATTTGTGCTATCCTAATATTTCTCACTTGTAGGACATTG
>JAULKL010000007.1:3441490-3461395 GCA_032355745.1 Rubia rechingeri
ACTTAACCTTGTGTATTCAGATTTGTTATGAGTTGACTTTACGTACTAGTAATCATATCTGTAAACTCGTAATATATTAAAAAAACTTTAATTTATTCTAATAAGTATGTCTAAAGAATTTATTAGTTTGACTCATAACCAAATTGACTTGATTCCATATTAAATGTTAATTGACTTTTTATAACTACATCTGCTTTGGGTTGGTTACACGTAAGGTTATATAGTTGATTTATTGGGTATTAAGTTCGGGTTGAATCGGGTTCGGGTTGGATCGGGTTTGGGTTGGATCATGTTCGGGTTGATCCTGGGTTCGGGTTTAGGTCGGGTTCGGGTCCAAATTATCGAGTCATATTCGGGTTTCGGGTTAAATTGGATCGTGTCGAGTCCGGGTACAGGTCAATATTTCTCTGGTCAAAATTGGGTTTTGGGTTGAGTGCGGTCGTGTCAGGTCGGGTTTGGGTCAATATTTCTCGGATCAGATCGGATTTTGAGTTGATTCGATCGTGCCGGTACGGATTGGGTTCTCGGTTCGGGTTAGAGATTGACAGCTCTACTCAATAGCCATCATTCCCCAACTCAGGGAAGCTTTAGAAGTGACAAAAACAACAAAAGGACACTAGAAATTTTGAAAGCAGAAGGACACACAGGTTCTAACTCATACATGAAGTACAAATTCTGGGACTAGAAGAAGTATGCTGATGCAGAAAACTTTGTTTTGCTTTCTTGTGTTGTCTGCCACGGATTTTAAGGAAATTATTGGGGTCCGACCATTTGTTAAACATCGGCGCAAGGGGCAGAGATGTTACAAATGAAACACCACCAACCTTTTCCTAAAAACCCACACATTTCTAGGCAATTTTTTTGCCTTTTGCTCCGGTAACCTACCGAATCAAGTTACTCTACTTGTAATCATTTCTTTTCGTATTATGGTCAGGTGTGCCAATACACTCCCCACAAATGTGGGTTTAATTTTTTTTACAGAAAATAAAACTCTAAACTAAATCTTTAAAACAATTAACTAATATTCTATACATATGAACAAGTATATGGATCATGTGTACGGGTGACAATATTGACCCATAATCCGCGGGTCAAGCGGGTTGTTTATTTTAAAACCCGCATGGGTATGAGTAAAATGGTTTACCGGTTAAATGGGTAACGGTCAAATGGATAATTATAAAATATGGGTTGGACGGGTTGGGTTTGCGATGAATAATGAGTTGATACAATGGTCAGACACGCGGGTCAGACCCGCAGGTTTACCAATTTTATTTTTCCAAGACCCATTTTTTCTTCTGCAGTTTCCAGCTAACCATTTTTTTCTGACATTTTCAGGGTTCATTGTGGTTTACTCTTTGATTCTTCCTCCTGCATCACTTTCTCCAAACAACGCCATTTTAAATCTATACGCCTGTCTCATGGTTGCGCAATAACCTTTGTTGTTAATGCTTTCTAAACCAGCGCCATTTCTAAAAGCCATGTCGAAAGCTATTAGCAGAGTTTCGTTCTATAAATTGTTGGTTGGGTTAATGAAGCTCTGGAATGCTGATTCTTTTTTATGATTGCCAAGTTGTAATGAGAGCTGATTAGTGTGATAAGGGTTTTGGTTGGGCTATTTAAGTTCTGGCTATTTTTGGGTTTATTTAATCTTCCACAAACACAGATATTTACATTAAATGATTCACGACTTTTCTCAGCTTTTATATATATCTCCTGCATTTTCTCAGCCTGAATGCAGAGCTGAATTATTAAAAAACTGAATTCTGAAAAAAAAAATGAATTTTGCAGTAGCCACTGGAGTATATGTCAACCCATAACCCATAAGCCGCGGTTAATATTATAGAAAACTGAATTCTAAAAAAAATCTCCAATTTATATGTTAACCTATATGGAGTTATATTTTTTTAACTCATATGAGTTGAAACCCGCAAGTTTACCCATTTTTTACCCATGAGTTGATTAAATTTCAACCCATGGGTTGAACGGGTTTCAACTCAACCCATTTTGACCCGACCCATTTTTTACCCGTTATAAAATGGGTCAAAATGGGTCATACCCATATTTTTTTATTACCCATTTTACCCAACCCATATTCGACCCGTCCGCTCATTTGCCACCCCTAATCATGTGAGAACATTTATCATAGGTGTGAACACTATATTTGAACCATTAAAAAAGAATAAATTCTTGGCTCAGATTTAATGTAGGAAACTATTAATTTATTAAGCATACAAAATATGCGTGGATCACTATTCGGGTCATAGAATAAAACTGGATCCCGCTTCATCACATAAATGAATCCCTAGAATTCCTCTTTGTCCCTGCGAGCAACTCTTCAACAATCGCCGGCAGCTTCTTCACCATGAACGGCGGCCAGAAAATACGTTACCTTGGCGGCCAATGTCAGTAACTCGGCTTATCATTTCGTGCTCCGAGTATATACATGTGTCATGTGTGTATGCGTACTTTCTGATTGAACATTGTTTGATGTAAACTTCTGGTATCGAAAATCTGAATATGATGCTTTGGAAGTGTTAATTTGATTGTGTTGATCATGTTACTATTGTTCTAGATGAGTGCTCAATCCGTGCCTAGTGGAAATTGAATAGGAGTTGAATTTCGTGAAGTTTTTTTACTCGGTTTGAGTTTTCAAAATTTCGTGTTCTCCGCGTTTGAAGGATTGAATTGAATTATCTGTGTGTTCAAAGAGTTTGAACTTCAGTTTGAATTGTCTGCTTTATGCCTGGAAACCGCTCTGTTTCACCTTTTTAAATTCGTGTGGATGAATATATAATTGGGATTAACTTTATTGTAGTTTGTATGAAATATTGAATTTATCTGTCAATTTAGCATGCCGATTTTCTAGTTTATTTTTGAGAAGATTATGTTACTTTTGTGCTTTGCTGTTTCATCATCATGGAAAAGATCGCAAACATCACTGAAGGATGCTATGAAGCTCTGGTTTGGATTGCCTAGAAATCTTTTAATGTCCATGAGATTTTAAATCATTTTTATTTTCTTGAAATCTTGGATTAGTTACGGATATAATATAGTGATGCTATCTGAATTTCATCTTACCTTTTGCTAGTCATATATATGATTCTTCATTATTTATCATAAAAATCCTCTTCATTAATTTTTGAAATATGACAGGGGTTGTATACACTGTGTGCTTGGTTATGACATCAAGGTCCATTTTTGAATTTTCATACTCTTGGTTTGTTGTTGTCAAAAGACTCAGAACTAAATTTTTTATGGTGTTTGATAACAGTGTATGGAGTTCGGCAATTGTATAAAGTTTTATGTATACTTGGACCAGGGGGCTTAGAATGATTTCGGTGCATTTTTATGCACACGATTAGACTCTTTTTTTGTGTTAAAGATAGTTATTAAGAATTATAATGAGCTCTTATACTTTCATTTTATGTGTATGGTACTGGGATTCCTTGTGTCAGTTTTCTTTACGAATACAGGGGCGGATGAAAATGAGCTGGCTATACTGATGTCAAGATTGTATACAGGCTGCCAGGATGTCATTTATTCAAGGAATTCGTGTCATGGAAATGCTTATGTTACCACAGGGGTTACTGCTTTGAGTCACTATTAAATAAGTACAATAGAGATGAAAGAAATGCTTCTTCTTTTTGCTCACTCTCTTAATTTATATATTATTCTTTTGACATGGAGTGGTGGATTATTAGAGCAACAGACTCCTTCATAAAGCTACAGACTCCTTTAGCACAAACAATTTACTTGGAACTGGAAGTTTTGGTACAGTTTTTAGAGGGATGCTTTCTGATGGATGAACAGTAGAGATAAAAGTTTTCCACATGCAATGCAATCTGATGGGGGCGAAAAAGAGCTTTGAAATCGAGTGTGAAGCATTGGCGAGCATCCAACATAGAAATATAATCAAAGTCTTGAGCTGTTGCTGCAATGAAGATTTCAAAACCTTGGTGCTGGAGTACATGCCTAATGGGAGCCTTGACACCTGGTTGCATTCGGGCAAGTCTTCATTCGGGCAAGTTTTCACTGTTCATAAGAAAAACATGAACAATACACAATTTCAAATTTTCAGTTCTTATTTTTTCCAATTTTTTATGTTTCCCTCCTTTTTTTTCAGAACTAAACCCGCCACATCACAAGTGGATCTAGGCAGTTAAGGAAGCTAATGAAGCCCATAAAATAAAGGGGAAAATTAAAATAACAAACCCCCACTGACACGTCCCCACTTGGGATTAAAAAATCACCCACTAAAAATACTCCTCCCTCTCGCTGCAAATCCAACTGGTACAGAGGGAGTACAAGTTAATAACTATATTCGAGTGCATGAAAATAAGTAAAAAACTACACAAGAAGAAATTAATTTGCTAAATATTCATAGTCAATCACAGGATAATGTGCACCGTATAAAATCTGATACAAAAAATTTCACAATCCACATTCAACCATAAAGTAGGTGTGAATAGCCATAATCTTTCCATTACACCACCTATATATCTACTCGCTTCGTCCCATAAATATTGACCAATTTATTTTTTCAAGTCAAACTTTCTAAACTTTGACCATAAATACAAATTAATATACTTATAATAAAAATATAATGTGAGATATTATTAGATTCATGTTAACATATATTTTCTATATATAAATTGAATACATGATTGAGAAGTTAGGGGTATTTTGGGAAAACATAAAGATTTCGTTAGCGGTAGGGGCATATTTGGAAAACATAAAGATTAATAGATTATGTGGGTTTTGGACAGAATTGAGAAGTTGAGGGGTATTTTGGGACCTTCCCCTTTCCAGTACACATGATATAGATGCTAATAATTTGAAATCAACAAAAAACGTGGGAAAAACAAGCAAGCCCCGATGAGCGTGTGTTTGAAGAGATTTTGGCGATTCAGCAGAGGCATACAAACAATTAAATGGGTTCCAGATTGCATATCGCCCCAAAAGGAAATTCCCAGTCTGTGTTTTTGGACTGGATGCATGCATCAACACCTGGCATTCTCGCCGCCCTCGTTTTCATTCTCCTCACATTAGGTCTCGTTTTAGCTTTCGTTTTGTTGCTTGATTCCTTTTCAAAAGATTTAGACACAATTTTAGTTGTACCTGCAGAGAGGATTCCAGGTTCCAGGAGGACTGTTGACGATCTCAAGGTCGGATTCTTTATCCTGTTTCTCTTTTCATTTAAGTCTCGTTTTTCCTTTCGTTTTGTTACTTGATTCCTTTTCAAAAGATTTAGACACAATTTTTGTTGTACCTGCAGAGAGGATTCCAGGTTCCAAGAGGACTGTTGACAATCTCAAGGTTGGATTCTTTATCCTGTTTCTCTTCTCATTTAGGTCTCGTTTTTGCTTTCGTTTTGTTACTTGATTCCTTTTCAAAAGACACAATTTTGTTGTACCGGCAGAGAGGATTCCAGGTTCCAAGAGGAGGACTGTTGACAATCTCAAGGTCGGATTCTTTATCCTGTTTCTGTTGAGATGTACTAATTCTGATTTACAGATTCTAGGTTTTAGCTGCAGAGAAAATTTTAGCAGCATTCCAGGGTTCCAAGCAGACGGTGTTGGCAACCTCTACAACTCCACTCCAATCCCGGACATTTCTTGAGGTAAATCCCTGAATGGGAGATTTGATTTATTCATGACACCGTGATTTTATGGTAAAAGAGGGCCTCTTATATGTTTCATCTGTGTTTCAGGAATCTGAAGATGGACAGTGGGAAAGCCACTGCGTTTGGTTCTATTCCAGTAGCAGAGCTCCCAACCATGCTACTTGAAATGGGGGCAAAGCTCAAGGACCCTCCGGAGGATCTGAACGAAAAGCTTACCCTCTTGGATGTAAGTTTCTTCTTATAGTTTGAACCAATTAGCTTTCTAGGGTAGTTGTGCTGTGTAAAAGTGTGAAATTTCCCCTAAACAGCTGCTTGGTGAGTATTACAGATCCAGTGTGCATTCCAGAATTTGATAAATTAGACCTCCTGCAACTATCATGTTGACAAGCATGGTTACATTGAGAAACCAACATCTGTTAACTTTCTTTATTCATCAAACTGTTTGAGAATTCCATTCTTAGCTTCATTTCGGCCCTTGATGATACATACCAATCCTCATCTTCAACTTGCTTTGCCTGGTATCCTCTTCTATTTGTTTCTCAGCACAAGTTGATTTGGTGGTCATACCGTGTCCAATGTCTGCTGTAGTAACACATGAATGTGGTCCATAATAGGGATTTATGGTTAAATTCCATCGAATCTTAAGCTATCAATTACAGTTGATAATTTTTATTTTCCGATTATGGAAAACAAAGATTATCGGAAATCAAAGATTATACTTGCTTTCCAATACCCGTTCTTGTTTTTTCAAAAGAACCTAATTATTCAAACTGAACTTTGGTGGAGGAAAGAACATGTTTAATGAGGATCTCTTCCTCTGTGAGAGAGCCACTGATTTTTCCAATTTAGAACTTTTGAGTTAATATCTTTCTACAAATGAATGATAATTTACACTTTAACTTCTTCCTTTAAACATGGTACATCTAAAGTATATAAAAGGATGAGATGGTTCAATTATTCTCACCTTTATTTCATTTATTAAAAGTTTGCAACTTTTACAAGCTCTGAAGATCAGAAGAAGCAGCACCTAAATCCAATAGCTGCTTTTGTTGAAATACTCTCATTCCATAGGCTGTGGAGGATGGCTGCAGATGCTTTTTCAGCCTTGTCACAGTTGGGGGTTGGACAACTGGACAAGGTTGAATTTGAAAAAGAACAAGTTGTCTGAACCTTCTACCTGATTTGAACATATTCCTGCAACCTATCTCAGCCTATTTTTAGTACACTGGGAGGATCATCTTGTTCCAAACTCTGCGATATTCATCTATTATATACTCCCCTTCTGAGATGGACATATAAGCAAATTTTACCTTTAATATTCAGGCAATATGTGCGGCTTCAGTTTGTTGGGATCTTTCCACGTCTATCGTCCTTGTTGATTTGGACTAGGAACATTGCTTGATGCAGAATCTTTGTCCCTGATCCAAGCATGCATGACTTTCCAGCCAACCTATTAAGTATTTTCCATAACCAACTATCTTCCTGAGATGGCCTGCAGGTAGTAGTACTCCTGAATCCATTTGATCAAATGGATTGCACTTTCTTACATAAATAGGCTTTGTTCCAGTTACTGGAGTCCTCTATAACTTTCCTCCCACCTCTGATGGCCGGCCCCTTAGATAACCCGAAACCTTTTTGTAAGTTCTGTGTGTACACTTGGAGGAAACTGAAAAGTTGCTGACCTGTGGTTTGTAAGGCCTAGCAGAATAGACTTCACCAGTTGGACTCTTCCTGCATAGGAAAGGAGTCTTGAATCATGCTTGTCATCTTTCTTACTATCAGTTCACGTGCTGGTTTGTTTTTCCTATCAGTTCATCTGCCATTTGGTTTTGTTTTGCCTCTTTCACATCTGCCAAAGTAGATATGAGATTTCTGACAATTTTTTCCATGTCCTAAACTTCTTTGAATTGTATTCCCTAAGTAAATGGAGTAACATTAACTTTTTGAGTTACTGGTACCTTTTTTATTCCAGATGCTTTAAATTAATAGTTGCTGATTTTGGTAATTTTCATGATTATAGAAAAGGTTCGGCTGAATTGATTTTTCTGATTCCTGTTATTGTATGTTTTGAAAGCTTTTGATATTTACGTCATGGAATGTTGGTTGCCCTGACATCTTTATGAATTGCTTAAAACCAAGACCACATTAGTTTCTAGGGCAGAATTCAAGGCAGTGCATACAACAGTCTTTTACTTTGACACTTTTTTTTATAGATTTAACAGTGTTTGTTTACTCATCTGCGGCTCTTCAATTTTCTTATGAATGATTTTCTGTTTGCGAATCATGGCATTAATAGAGTAAGTTTAATTTTGAAGGACCTGATTCTGTTTGGTTCCAGTTGCTTGAAATTAGTGATAGATAATTTGGTTAAGTCCGGGTCAGTAGCCACCAAATGTAGTTATTTTTCTAGGTAAAATCTGGTAACTTGAGTCTCATTTCTGTTTCTGTTGTGAATGAGTGTCTAACTACATGATTACTATAGTATTAGATTTCCTCTTTCTGACTTTTAATCCCATGTTTATTTTTGTTCGGCTGTAATCTGGCTCATCTTTGGTTTTGCCTCGTTTCTTAGAATGTTGAAGACCTTTTCTCTGTGCTGGGACACAAGCCTTCTTTTCCAGTCCTCTATTCGCTCTCGCTTGCCAAGGAGGGGTTAATTGCGGAAAAATTGTTTGGAAACTCTAATGTTGATGTCAAAGTTTCATCTTTGGCGTGCTTACACGAGCTGATACGAATAACAGCTCCAGAAGCACCCTTTGGAGATGACATAATGAAGGTGAGCAGAATGAGCAATTTGTATTTACAATATGCATGTGTATCCCATGCATGTAAAAATGTTTGATTTTCCTAGTCTGAATGGAGTACACTGTACAGAAAATCTATGAGGAAACTATCAAGTCATTTGAGCACTTGTCCTCAAGCACTGGTCGATGCTTCGAAAAGGCTGCAAGGATTCTATGCTATGCTTCAAAAGAACAGTCAGTTACTTATTTGTTGGAGCTGTGCTGCGAAACCTTAGTGGCTCAGATGTTTCAGTTATTCCTCTGTGACATTAGGTAAGTCTGGAGTGTTTTATTCAGTTGCTCAAAGAGGCTAAGGACATTAACTGAACTACTTTTGCGCTTGTTTTGCTTTACTATTATGATGATGGAGATATAATTATGACCTGTATCAATTAGATAATGTCGACTGAATTATAAATTCGGAAGATGGTTTATTGTTCTTGTTCGTGAACTTTGATCATTACGTATCCTAGACTGCTTAGGTAAATCTTATAAGTTGCAGATTTGATGAACTCGTGAAATCTAATTAGACTGTCACTAACTGGCTGAGTAGCACTTATATTTAGAAGAGTACATGATATGGCATCTATGGAAACATGAGATTGTTATTCACACTGCTTTAATTTTACAATGTCATTAGTGGTAAGTTTATCTGTTTATACATATCCCATCATTCACTCTGCAGTGTCCCTATTGTTGTATTATTTGTACTGCCAGTGTTTGACTTCATTTTTGTATACCTGAATTTCAGCCTTTATTTCCTACCTTATTTCCAAGTGAATATTGTGCCTTAGATGTTTGCTTGCATTAAATGTCTGGTGTACTTTGCTTTAGATCATCATTCCCACCCTACATTTTCTGATAGATCTGTGTGATTGGATTTCTGAAAGGTCGGACTATCCAAATGATGTAATTTCAAACATGGAAAATCTGATGACTACGCTGATTAGGGGAGCTGACAGATTATCATTAGATCTTCTGAGGCCACTGCTAATGAGCATCAGGAAAGAAAATCAGGTAGTCTACCTTCCTATACATCTCTCAACTTTTATGTTTCTTCTCATGTTATGTTCGGATGATTGACTTGTGCTGTCTACCTCAGGACATATACACACCTTCCAGCAGTTTAGCAAGGAAGGTGCTGGAGGAGTGCTCCGTGGAAATTAAACCATACCTGATTCGTATGGTTGAAGAACTGAAGGAAGACCTTGATGTTGCTGAAAATGCAGTGTCTTCCTTATGGCCTCAGACACCTGCTGAGGACAAGGTAATGTGACATTTCCTTCACAGCCTAAGTCAGCCCTTGCTTCTTGTTGCTATATTTGACTGCCTTCCTTGTTTCTTAATAAGGAAAAAAGATTGACTTTACGCTTTCTATGTTGAAATCATCAGGTGCTACCGCCAGACAATGACAGGGCTGAGCAGATTGAGCCAGGAGAGAAAGTCCATAAAAGAAAAAGGGGGCTACCGCTAGACTATGACTGGGCTGAGCAGATTGAGCCAGGAGAGGGAGTCTGTAAAAGAAAGAGGGGCCTACCTAAAAAGTTTGCCGAAGATTATCTGCTTTATGAAATGAATAGTGGCGGAAGCTCTTCCAAAGTTTCTAAGAGGAGGAGGAAGAAGAAAGAGCTCGTAAAGAGCCAGGAAGACATTTCGCATGGTTCTGAAAATCTGAATGTATGTAACAACTTATGTAAATTATATTGGTCACTTTTTGCTGTTCCAAGGATGTTTTGACATAATATGAGATTATTGTTACTAAAAAAGTTGTGCTGTTTTACCAGGTTCATCAATTCTTAGGCAACCCATAAGTTTATCTGATTTCTGGTGTCATACTAATTTCTTTTTTGAATTTTCCCCCCAAATTCAGAGGCTCGAGAAATCTACAAAGGGCAAGGAGTGTCAGGAAGAGTTGCTTGGCTCGAGGATAAAGGTCTGGTGGACTGAAGACCAAAAGTAAGTAACTTAATATGTCTATGATACCTCTAGTTGTCAGAGATGATTGTATCTACAACTTCTACCTAATTCATTTTTGCTGTAAATTACGATTTGTGCACTGACATATTGACGCATTTTGCGCAGGTATTACGAGGGTATGATCAGAGCCTATTATCCAGCTCGGAAGAAGCACGAGGTGAGGTGATTATATTGGCAGGATGTTTTATTGATGTATAAGGCTTGTTTCAGATTTTCATTTCAGCTCCCTCTAATATTCCCTTGCATCCGCCCACATCATAACGATTTTAATTCTTTATCCAGTCTGAGTCTTTGAGTTATCTATCTTAGATCACAATGCCATCTGGTTCCATGTGTGTTTCAGGTGGAATATTTGGATGGGTTCAGAGAACGAATAAGACTTGCAGAAAAGGACTGGTTTGTTGTGGATGATACTCCCTCTGCTAGTCAACAAGTGAGTTTAAATTCTTATGGATTTCAACTGTTGAGTGGTGTGCCTTCTGGTTTTAATGTAATGTGTACATCTTAGTATCTTCCTGATGGATTTTGCCTGTCCATGCTTTTTGATAGGTTCAAGAGGCAAACCCGGCTGTGTCCGCTGGCGAGTAAGTACTTGGTTTACATGTTTTTTGTTAAGGGGGTTGCCACTTGCCTGTGCCTGCCCTCATAACCGAATCTGCATGATTACACAATTTATATCAGAACACGGTAGTATTTTGTGCGCCGTTTAAATGTGCTTGGCAGTTCTTTAACCGAAATTTGCATTCTTACATAGGGTGGAGAATGGACGAGGATGCTGTGAGGAAGATAACAAGGCAACACAAGAGACCGAGGAAAAGGTATGTTTCAGTGAGCTTTAGACCAATTCAGTCAGATATGCATGCTTTCTGTTGTCCAAAGCCATATGATATAGGAGTAACTTATACGATGTTTCAGCTTCCAAGCTCACCATGAAAAAGATGGAGACGCGGTCTCAAAGGAGCTTGCATGATGAGAGTGTGGAGAACCATGGCAGTACTATCCGTAGAATAGTAGTATCATTTATGAACTAGGTTAATATGCATGAAAACTATTTATGAACTAGGTTAATTTGCATGAAAACTCTCGGATCATTTTGTGTAATTGCAAGTATGTCTGTTGGCTCGGGGCAGAATAGCAGTATATGGGAGGTTTTGGCAATGAGTTTTCCTTTTCTATAGAGTTTAATATAACTTCTTTTGGAGAAAAAGTTTATTATGGCTCGCTACAGTCCGGGTTACTCCCTCTGTCTCAATTCAAGCTGCAATTTAACTATTCATTTAGTCAAAACTTCTTAACTTTGACCTCAAAATTGAATAGGTGTATAGGTATGAGTATTATTGAGTGATACATTGTTAAATTTGTTATAACATATATTTTCAGAATATCAACTGCTTACAAGTTTTAATTATACTTGATAAAAGATATTAAAGATCAAACATTTTTTGGGTCAAATGATAAAAGTCAAAGTGTGTAGTTTGAAATGGGCAGAGAGTACTTGTTTTGTTTGTGTTACTATGTTTGTGTTACTATGTTTATGCATACGCTCATTTCAAATGTATTTTTTCTCGGGGAAAAGGTGGTGCATTTAAGCATGAAATGATATGATTTCAATTGTTTTCCTTTAAAACTTGTTTGCACAATAACACTACGCGTGACAAACATTTTCATTTAATTCTTTATAGTTTCCAGTAAGTGAGCAATGTGCACAAGCCCGGTCCTAACTTGAGGTAAATGAAATGTTTGTCTCAAACCTCCCAATTTAATAATGATATAGGGATCTCATTTTGAAAAATAAATTTACGGACTATATATGTAGAAAAAAACAATATATATTATAGAGAAGTTCTCCTGTTAGACCGACTAACAATTAGACCAATCATGCACCTAGATCTCTCTCTCTAAAACTCTCCCCCTTCTCTCTTAATCATCAATAACGGCTATATTCACTGGAACCCTAGCCGGTTCCTCTGCTACCATCGAAAACCCTCATCCCGGGGAAAGCAAATCCTTCATTAACGCTCTCAAATCAAAATCTACCCGCTCACTTCATCACTGCCAAACAATCCCGAGATAATCATCAAAATCGAACATCTTGGTGACACTGTTGTGCTATACTCCGATGAAGATATTCATTAACTCTCAACCCAATACTCTATTGCAATGATCGATAAATTTCTCAAAGGGTGCCCAACGATGGAGCAGCTCGATTTGTCTTTCAAAACAACAGGTTTCTTAGGGAGGTACCAACTGGGATCTTTGAACTATAAACACGTATTGATTCATTTTGAGCTAATAGAAGATTTCCAACGGTTGAAGGGTCTTGGAGCTTCCAGGGTGCAACGATGAAAATTCTTAGATGGACTCCAGATTTCTGCCCTAACTCCGAATCATCAATAGTGCAAATTTGGATAACTATTGGTGACACTCCTCTCTATTATTAGAATACTGCTTCAATTGAATCAATATGGAATAACTTAGGACGCTGCTACAGAAGCCCTTAATAGATCATCGACCATAAAGATTTTTACTGAGATTGACTTCCTCAAACCACTGAAAATTCGCCTAGGTTCTCTCACAATCAACAAGAAATATCCTAAAGAATATGAGATCTACATGAATATTGTATCTTTTGCTCAAAACTAGTTCACAGTCAGCCTAAATGTAGGAGATTAAATCCACCAACTGGCCTAAATTGGAAACCCACTGTAAAGAAGTTAAATAATCCCCCATCAATACTGGAAATTCCAGATTCCCCTAATAATAAGTCTATTATGACAAATGGAGCAATTTTAGGAAAAAATGTTGCTGATCTTACTCACAGTAAACATTAGCAAGAAGCTGCCACTAACCTCTTTACAATCCTTGAGGCTTACTTACCTAGATCCCCAACCCTTAGCAATGTTGTAATTAATCACTCAGATGAAGTGTCAATTTTGGTTAACAGTTTTTCACAGGAACTGATAAACATTGACCTTCACCCAAAGAAAATGGCATCTAAATATGCTAAAGATGACACAAATGTCATCACAGGTAAAGATTTCCATTCTCCTAACTTTATTGTTCGATCTAATATCATTTTTTACTCTCAACAAAGATATGAAGAAATGAGAACATGTTCTCTCCCCTCATGGATATAGAGAATAATGAAGAAGACCAGAATTCTTTGTCTCCATATACAGGTAATGAAATCCCACTGGGAAATAGTCCCGCACAATTTCACAAAGGCCAGGCTTTACCTAAACTTATAACTCCGGTCATCAGTAAAAAGAACAATAAAGCTGAGACACTAGATAGACCTAGTAAAAAGAGCTACTTCATACAATTGAACAAGATGATGTTAAGAGATCATCTACAGAAAGCTCAAAAAAATCTTGAATTATGATAGGTAAGGCCTCTAATATGAAAATCCTCAATTGGAATATCAGAGGTATGGAAACTTCCCTAACTAAGTTAACTAGTTTAACTAAAACACATAGATTTGAGATGATATGCATAATTGAACTAATGCATTTAAACACACAATGCTCTTCATATATTGAACAACGGTCCTTTGATAATTGTATGTATGCAGCTAATGGCCAAATCTGGTTATTTTGGAAGAACAGTTTATCGGTGAACCTTAATTTTGACAATAAACAATTCTTACTTGTCAATATTCATAGTCCATAGTCAAATATAGCAATGGAAGTTGTTTTTATCTATGGACTAAGAACTAGACTTGGTAGAACGGCTTTATGGCATGATCTTATGGACATGAACACTGATAAAACCATTTTTGTAGGAGATTTTAATGTGATCAGGTCTTTAGCTGAATATAGGGGTCCTTCATCCCCCTAAAAATGTTAGTAGCATAAATTTTAATAAATTTATCAATGATAAATAACTCCAGGAGGTTACAACTGCAGGGAATTTATTTACATGGACAAACTCTAGACTGAGGAACCTCACCTCTAAAAGATTAGACAGAAGTTTTTGTTCCTTACCATGGTTATATGCTTTTCCTTCTTCCTCAATCCAAATCTTGAATAAAGAATCATTCCATCACTGCCCTTTATTTATGCAATGGAGTGTAAAAGTGCTTCTTTCCCTAGACCATTTAGGTTCATAAATGCTTGGTAAAGTATGGATGATTTTAACCAGCTAATTCAGAATAATTGGAACAAACCTCAGTCTCAGTCTCAGTCAGGTATGTTAGGTTTTTACCTAAAACTTGTTAGACTGAAAAAATAATTTAAAAGTTGGAACAGGGAAGTATTTGGTAACATTGAATCTAATGTGCAAAAAACATAGGAAAACTTAAGATTAATTGAGATTGAACATGACCAGAACTGTACATTTACTTACCTGGTTAGTTTAAAGAAGGCTAAAGCTGAATTGATAAAAGCTCTAAATGTTCAGAGGAAATATTGGAAAATGAAAGCCAATGTAACTTTGTTACAAAAATGGGATGATAATAGTAAGTTTTTTCACAACACAGTCAAAGAAAAAACTGGTAGGTTTCAGATCACCAAAATAAAGAATAACCTAGGAGTTTGGATAGACATAAATGATGAAATTGAAAATGTGGCAGTTTAGTTTTATGCTGAACTCTTAATGATTCATCACTACCTTCATCAGGTTAGTACTTGCCCCATATTCTGAGTCAGATCCCATGCCTTATCACCTCATAAGATAATATCAGTCTCTTTAAACCTTTCTATATTGATGAACTGAGAACCGTGGTATTCAGTATGAATGAAAATAGTAGTCCATGTGATGATGACTTTACTGCATTTTTTAATCAAATCATGGGACATCATATCTCAGGACCTGCTACTAGCAGCTATTGACTTTCTGTTAGCTGGCCAAATTTCTAATGGAGTTGCTAGTACCTTGATAACAATCATCCCCAAAAAGGAAACCCCATTCTCCTTTAATGACTATAGACCTATATCCCTATCTAATGTAAAAAATAACGTTTTTTTTCAAAAATCTTAAATGACAGGTTAAAGCCATTGATGTAGAAATTAATATACCCTCACCAATTAGATTTTATGAAAGGGAGGGATATAGCTGATAATGTGATATTGGTGTATGAAATGACCAAAATTTTAGACTCTGAACATCTAACTTCATGATTAAAATTCTTAACAACATCCTATTTAGGTTTGGATTCTACTACAGATTTGTACATACAATAATGAAGAACATTGCCCAAGCGTTTTTCTAAGTCCTTATTAATGGTAAGCCTTGTGGATTTTTAAGGTTTCAAGAGTATTAGATAAGGTGACCCCTTTTCCCCATTTCTCTTAAACATATTCTCTGAATCTTTTACAAGAAGCTTAGCCTTTGTTTTTCCAAACAATCAGATTGGCTATTTTCGGTTACATGTTAATGTTAATAATATTTCCCATTTAAGCTATGCTGATGATACTATCATATTTGTTCAAGCATCTAAATTGAATTTGATAAGATTTAAAGCCTTTTTAGAAAAGTTTGAAGAACAACGAGCCAAATGATTAATTATAGTAAATCTGATTTTTTATATTGGTAAATATGCTACAACTACTAAAATTAATCAGGTTAGGCATAATTTACAAATGAGATAGGCCAGATGCCTTTTAAATATTTGGGATGTCCCATTTTCGGGGGTAGGATTAAAAATGTAATCTTTCAGCCTTTTTTTTGGATATTATTGACAGTAAAATAATGTACTGGAAGAACAAGGCTTTCAATGGGTGGAAAATTTGTTTTAATCAAAACCTGTATATATTCATCTCTCAACACACTTGGAATGTTTTAAAACCAACCACTTAGACCATTAGGTTAATAGAAAAATGGTTGGGCAATTTCTTCTAGGGGATATGGATCATAAACCTAAAAAAACACTGGAAATGAAGGTTATCCCTTTGCTGCTCAATAGGACAAAATGGTTTAGGATTTATAGATCTATAAAAGCTATTGTCAATGCATGTCCCCTTAAGTTAATGTAAAATTTTCAATTAGGTGCACTCTGTGGTCTAAATTCACTTGGTCTTTATATAATTTTAATAGAAAGTCCTCTACCTGGAAGCGAATATGCTCAGATGATGCTATTGCTAAACATAATTTTTGTGCGATTCTTGGTTAAGGTAAATGCTTTTTATAGTATTCTAATTGGACTGGTTATGGTCCTCTTATTGACCTTCCAAATTTAAATTTTGACCTTATTCCTGAAGTATTTACTGTTGCGTAATTCATACAAGACAGGGACTCTCTTCTTTCTCTCTTTTCTCATATTCTACCTACTGATACCCTTCATTTTACGCAGGCAGCTGGAATTACTCCTCATAGACTGGATATACTTTTTTGCAAACTCACTGAATCCGGTAAGTTCATCTTCAAAACTGCGTATAACATTTCCAATCCAGGTACAAGTACTCTCCCCTATTTACAAAAAGTTTGGAATCTGAGAATACCTAAGAAGGTATCAGTGTTTATGTGGAAATTGCTCAACTTTTTCCTCCCTTTTGATGATATCCTCATAATGATGGGTTTTCAGATTGTATAAAAATGTATCTTCTACAATGAATTTGACTCTATTCAGCATTATTTTAATCCATGTCGTGTAGCACTTGAGGTCTGGAAGAATGTTTTCTATTTTTGTGTTATACCTGCTGTGCCTTTTGAAAACATGTGGGGTAGAGTGTACTCTGTCTGGTTCTTTCATGGTTATTCCCCCACTACATAGGTTTATTTTGACTATCATTCCTTCTCTAACATGTTACCTTAAGGATATAAAACATGACATATACTGCACTTTTATTGCTAAATCGTGTATATGTCCCACATGTCTGATATGGATATGATAGTCATAAGTTTTATTCCTCCTTTAAAGCCACCACATTATCCTAATATAGTTAAGATCAACTGGTTTAAACCTAAATTTGATCAAACAAAGGTTAATATGGATGCTGCTAGAGATTCTTCTTCAAGTCTAAATGGGATAGGGATTATAGCTAGATCACACACTGGCCAGACAATCCTTGCTTCTACCTCGTTTATCCATTCAGATTCTACCCCGTTTATCCATTCAGATTCTATCCATCCAGCTTAAATAATTGCAATTAAATTTGGCATAGAGTGTTGTAATTCTATTGTTGGCTCAGTTCATTTTAAATCTAACTGCCAAAATTCCATAAGAATGATAAAGAACCCTTTAAAAGCAGACTGGAATCTATTTAGGCTAGCTAATGAAATTAACCTGAATTTGGGACAATTTCAATTATCATACATCCTTAGACAAGCCAACCATGTTGCTGATTCTATTGCTAAATTTTCTCTAATCAGCAAAGTAGATAGAACATGGCAATTCAAGGAACTTCCAAAAGCAACAGGAGGTATCATTTTGATGGATATGAACCATTTTCCTGCTTTAAGGATCAATATCAATCACAATAGGAATGGATACTGATGATATACTCTCTTCTTCCTGCATGTCCATTATCACTGTGTCAAACCCAGTCATCACTATAAAGAGGACAACTCTCTACAAGCTGCTGAATGGAAGGAAAACTCAGCAAAGTCTAAGGCCGAAGGAAATTGATTTATGCCTCAGCCATTCCCACGCCTTATGCAGTTTGGATAACACTCCCCAACTCATGTTCTTTCTCCTTTTTATTGGAAGCTTGGCACCAAATTTTATCTTTAGTGTTTCTATCATATGATTGATTCTCTATGTGAGCAGTTTGTCTATCTTGATAATCCCCCTTTGTATAGCTTTGCAACCTCATATTTTACCTATTAGGGTCGGCCTCCTACTTCTTGACACCATAACTTAAAGAGAATAACTAATACTAAAGTCCTCACATACAACACCAATCTTGTGGTAAGTTCCCTCCAAATGATGGCGAGAATTCTAGTCAGTGACTAACCAAGAGCACTTTTACCCTGCAAGAATTTCCCAGGGTAAAAATCTCTGGTGCTTAATTTAGTACTGAGTATTTGTGTTTATTTTTTTTGTTTCCTAATTTTACTTACCTTGATTCCTTAATCTTTCGTTCATTTAAAGGCTTCCTCACCCTACATTGTCGAGGTGTCGCCTGATGTGAAGGACATGCATATCGTAGCAATCATGGTGGATGTATGAATCTTATGAGCTATGTGTCATAGAATACGTTCTTCCGATCGTGGGTTGAGTTGTAGTCACTTGCATAGGTGTGGCCGATTATTTCTCCGTGTAGATAATGCGCACTGTGCGAAGCAGTATTGTTGATCAATATTCGCTCTTCACTTGTACGAACACTTTGTTGAGCCCTGCGTGGGCTAGCCCTATTGTTTGGGCTACATATATACCACCTCACACTTGGACTGACCAGGCAAAGGAGTTCTTGTACCTTGTTAGCGTAATTGTAACTTTCTGTTTGATTGGTTCAGGTAGCATTTTTCCGATCCTCACCTCTTTCGCATCATCGTTCTTATCTATGCGTACTAGATCGATGTCTTCGCATAGGTCAATTATTCAATTGACATCCTCTGTCAGCTGCCCTCAGTTAATTGAATGCACTATTGATTGAGGTTTGCAAGGAGTTACAAGCTTCATTGCAATAGCCATACGCTTCCTTGCTACCTGTTGATCACCTTTCACCATTGCGATGCCTGTTGGGATAGGGAATTTCATAAAATGATGATAAGAGGACCAGATAGCCATATCAGTGTTCATCCAGGGTCTCCCTATGATGTTATTGAAAGGACTCGGGGCTTCTATTACAATGAAATCACTCGAGACATTGCACACTTTATCCTGTTGACCGATGGTCACTGGTTGTTGTATGTTCCCTATAGGTATTTCTTATTTTCTCTCGAAGCCAATTATAGACAAAGTTTCTATCTTCAAGTATGACTTCTTGAATTTGAGATTTTCGAAGCAGTCAGCGAACAAAAACACCGCGCTTCCGTCATCTATAAAGATGTTGTGCACTTTGGAGTTTCCAATTTTTATCCTTTATGACTGAGGATCATTGTGTGTTGATGCATTTGGGACTGCGTCTTGCTCGCTAAATGTGATTGTCTTGTCAACGTGCATTTTTTTATCCCTAGGATTTTGTGACGACAAGTAGCTTTCCTTTGCTTTCCATGTGTTGTTGGGAGTGAATTTAGTAGACACATGGATACAAAATATTACAAAGTCTAAAACACTATCTATCACGTCCTCTTCTTGCTCGATCGCCACTGTCATCTTTTGTTATGGCTTTGCGTGAGACTGGGTTACGCTCGTGTTCTTCTCTGTACCATAATTATCCGACCTCTTTTACACTAGGTGAGTCATCTTTGGTGGAGTAATTCTTCTACTTACCTTCGGAGATTATTGCAACTATTTGTGTCATGGACACGGTCTGCGTACAATTCACAATAGTAATATTTACACCTTTTGTCTGCTTGAAATCTAACCCGCGTTGGTTATCGAAACATCTCCATATAATTCTACCAAATATCCCTTCTTAATTTGATGAGGGGTGTTTCTGGGAAAGGTATGTTTTTTATTACTGGTTTTTTACCTCTTAT
>JAULKL010000007.1:3529660-3540924 GCA_032355745.1 Rubia rechingeri
TCTTGGAAGTGTATTGATGCCACCCTACCGATGGAAGATGTTGAGAAACAGCTAAAAGACATAACATTGGATTGCATTGTTACATGCCAAAAGGGGAAACCTCTTTCCCATCTCTGGCCTCTGTAGTTTGATTTGTCTTGTTATTTACACTGTCTGGTTAATTCTCATATGGCACTGTGGTCGTAGCTTTATTTAGAGTGCAACCTTGCAAAATCTATTTCCAATGGCATCAAAGGCTGTGTATATCAGGTTTCTATGTCTAATGTGTCTATCGATTAGTTCAAGTAGCGCATTGATTATTGGAAAGGCAATGGAGATTGTACGTCTATGAATAACTTAGATTGTTGGTCCATGAAGTGTTTTTCTTTCTTTCATTTCCTTCTTCAAAAAAATTAAGAGCACCTTGCATAATGCAGGAATGTACTTGTAAAGCATATTTATTCGGGGATATACTCTAGCTAAAAAAACTAACAGCACCTTGCATAATGCAGGAATATTCCTTATATTTCAATCTAAATTTGTACCATGTGTTTCACCTGAATATTGTTATTGCTCTTTTTTCAATTTGACGTGCAGCTAATGTTTAGAGAGAGTGTGTGTGATTTTACGGAACAACTTGTGCGCTACACCCTTGACATTTTATAGTTGTAAGTTCTGTAGATACCGCGGACAAACAAACGGGTAAGTGTACCTTTTTCACTACTTGATGGGAAGTGGTGTTTCCTTGTTGCTCACCATAACCCTCTTGGTGAGCCTAACGGTGGTGTTCCTGATGAGCCAACAGAACAGTATCATTGTGAGCCAGTTCTTGATGAGAAGAAATTTTTTATTCTTGCCAAGTAACAGTTCACTCCATCGGTCATTCTTTATGGTAGAGGGGTTTCACTGCTATATGTACCAGGTATTAAGGTAATATCATAATAAATAAATGGGTTTCTTCTGCTTCTATGTTTATAAATTTATTTAGGGATAGAGATACAGTTGGTGGCTGGTGATGGCCTGAATAATATATTTATGCAATCAATTGATTTATAAACATGGAATGGTTAACTGAATGAGATAAATCAATTGGACAGAACTATATGAAATGTTGTTTGTTTGATTTATTTATTTAGGATCAAAGTGCTTTTGCCTTTTAGAATAATGCAAATGATTATATTAAAATGTCTGGATATTATGTGACATATAAATGATAAAGGAACTATTGAAGTCTGCTAGAAAACTATAATCCTAGTGGTCAGTTTTTACAAATGATGCCTTGTTTCTGTGTATAAAGAAAACGAAATGTGCTTCAAGCGATACAGTTACTAATATTTTTCACGTATTTAATTTGAGACAAGGTAAAGTTGTAGTTATCGTTATTTTTCTCTGATTGCATATGCTGCTAAGCCTTTAAATCTATTTCTTTTAGGAAAGAGCCAATCAGTTACTTACACGTTGCGAAGTTCCATGAATAAGGCTTGTAAAGAAAGAAAATTATTGTAAGTTGTTGGGGAAATTGAATAGGGAGCTTACATAAATATATAAATGAATGTCCAAACAGTAATATATTCAGAATCAGGATGTCCTGAATTTACATTTCTATAAACAAAGGGATTTTCCCCCCTAGAGAATTGGATTTTGGCAAAATTTTGTGTTGTGATAAGTTTTTGGTTACAAACATTTCTATATTTACTGTTATTTTAGTAATATATGTTTAATTTTTACTGTCTCTGCGGTGGAGTGGTTAATTTTTTAGGGGAACAAGGGTAAGTAGCATTTATGCTAGAGATATTTGCATAGTTCAAAATTGAAAAGCAAAACCAAAAACAGGAAAAATCTTCTATAATTCTATTTTAGACTGAACTTAAGGGTTGTTGAGCGTTATTTTGAAAAAAGAAAAAAATCCCCAAAGAAAAGAATAAACGGAGGAGTCACAACATAGTTGAAGCCATGGTATAACTCGACTTGGCGGCTGGAATTTAATTGGAGAAAGAGGCAATAGCGGCAATTTAACTCGCTGCAGCCACCGGACAACCCTACATCTCAACCTCGTGACTTCTAAAGGTTAATTATTCATCACCACTGAGATCGTTTTCCAGCCCTAGTTCGTTGTAAAGAATGATTCTCTTATTATGCTGAATTCTTTTTTGATTGGTTCTCGATTTCATGGTGGGTGCTGTTTATGAGTCATTTTTATTAAGACTAAGAGCACTAGTTGCAGCCTTGCTGAATTTTGTATAAGTAAACTGTGGTGCTGCTGCCTTGATTTTTAGCTATCTTTCCTGCACTGTTGTGTGGATTTATTGATCTGTTCTGTTACTTTTGTATAGATTTATAATGTTGTTTTAATATGGATTTATGCTGCCGCCGGCTCAACTTTTGGTAGTACTTTAGATTCAGTTTTGCTTTTTTTGTTTTCATTTATGCTTATTTCTTATTTCAGCTGAATTCTTGCCATACCAGTTTTTGAATTTTTAGTTTTGCTGTTTTCTGTTCCCGTCTCCAACTTGGAACTACACAAGGAATGTTAGAGGTAATAGGTGTATACATCAAAGTTGAAATTATCTCTAATTGGTCTTGACAAAGATAGCTCTTCACAGCAACTACTCTAACTAGCTTTATAAAAAAACCAATGGCAAAACTAATTATGCTAGCCTACATATGTACTAACGACCATTTTTTTATTATCTGCCAAAACAGTTAGAGGTAATAGGTATATACATCGAAGTTGAAATTATCTCTAATTGGTCTTGACAAAGATAGCTCCTCACAACAACTACTCTAACTAGCTTTATAAAAAAACCAATGGCAAAACTAATGATGCTAGCCTACATATGTACTAACACCATTTTTATTATTATTTTCCAAAATAGTTTGCTGAGTTTTTCCTTATGTCATTTGTTTGTGGATATGAACACCTATGTTGGTACAGTGTAGGACATAGATTCTTGAACTATACTGACATGGGACTTCAGAATCAAACTGAGCTTGGTTGCTTTTACTATGTAAATGAAAAACCTTCTGCATGCTCTGTTGATTGGAAATTTGGCCATCTACTGTATAGTAGTTCTGTTAGGGTACAACTTTTCCGCAGCTTTTCCGCAGCCTTTAGGTTGCTTTCTTTTGGGTCATGCATCTGATATTCAATTGTTTTTTACTTGTAGGAAGCCTGGTAATCAGTGAAAGAGAGTTATATTTAATTGTTGAACTCATCTTCGATGGCGACCTCTGATTTGCGACCCCCAAAGGTAAACCATACTATTTTATGTTTTTGAGCCTAATTGTAGTGGAGGTTGGTAAAGGACTGGCAAATTATAATATTCCTTTCCCTATTTCCCAAACAGCGTGTAAGGAATAAGCAGCCAGCAGTGGATTGGTTTAGCAAGCTCCCAGATGAAATTCTTGTCCACATTCTTTCCTTTTTGACACTTGTAGATGCTGTCAGGACAAGTGTCTTGTCAAAACGCTGGATAGGTTTTTGGAAGGAGGTTCCTGAACTCGATTTTAGTGACATAAACTTGTGGGTAGGGTGGTTGAGAAAAGACAGATTGAGTGTAATGCCTGAATGCCGAGGAAAGTATGTTGAACTGGTTAATAAGGTTTTAGGGTCACACAGTTCAATTGATTTGGATGTGTTCAGAATTCAGTTTGATTTGGGCAATTACTTTAAGGAGGATATTGATAATTGGCTTCAGTATGCACTCTCAAGGAGAGTGCATAGGCTAGATTTAAATCTGTCATTGTATGGTGTTGATTTGTGTATTCTTCCAAGTTATACAATTTCTCCTGGCCTTCTTGGTTTGAGTGCTGGGAATGCCTCTGCTGCTTTTCTGGGCTTTAAGACCCTCAGGGCTTTGACCCTTAACGCGGTAAATGTGTCCGAGTCAGCTATTGCATTTTTCTTGTATAATTGTCCTTTTCTTGAAGATCTTGTTGTGGCAAACAATGACCATCTCAAACAGCTGCAAGTTTGTGGTCAGTCTCTTGCTCTGAAACATCTGGAGGTAGTTTGGTGTTGGGGATTGGTTTCCCTGATTGTATGTGACATAAATATAGTTTCACTTAAAGTCACCAATGGGGAGAAACTGGTGCTTAAAAATGTTCCCAACCTTGTGGATGTATGTATTGGTGGACTTTATGGAGGAGAAGTGGACCTAGTTGGCAATTCTGTTAGCCGGCTTTCGTTCTGCCTTTCAAAACTAGTGGCTCTTACCTTACACATCAGCTCCTATCAACAGGAAATGGCTCAAATGCAATTGGTTAGTCAAATCTGGTCAATAAAAATTTTCATTTGTAGTAAGCATCTGTAAACTGATGCCTTGTATCTCTATTGTCATTTTGTGGTTTGTTCATTGCAGGGGGAAATCAATGAACTTGCACACGATCTGTTACCTCAGTTGAAGCAGTTAACTTTTGTTCTTTTGCCACCAAAAGACCTCAGCCTATTTCCATTTACTCCTTTGATAAGGGCATCCCCCATGTTGGAGAAGTTTGTGGTCAAGGTATCAATTTTTATGTTTGTTTTCAGTTAAAAGTTATGGTTTTCGGTACTTGAATATTGATCCTGGATGCCTTGACTGCATGCCATTTCCAGCCTTGGTCCTGAGTAGTGTTGAGTGTTGAAGTCATGTAGATCATTTATTATGGATGCATATATAGCATAGCATACTATTTTCTTTACCATATCTGCAAATGTCTCGAATGACTGTTGGAGAGACGCTCATGCTTATGGCATACTTGTTTCTGGTTTTCAGTTTGATCAGCAGTATGCCCTTGTTAGTGAAGAGCGGTATTTACGTCATGTGAAGAAAAACTTTGTGCGTTTTCCCCTTAAGCATCTTAAGGTTGTTGAGTTCTGCGGGTACATGGGACACAGGAACCGGGAAGTGGAACTTGTTAGGTACTTCGTGGAGAATAGTGTTGCCCTGGAGAAAATCATAGTTGACGTTCAAGGTGACCCAAGTATGATCCGGTGGCCAGTGCTGCGTCGGGGTGAGCGGGTGGCGAACAGCCGAGCAAGACAACAGCTCCTGCCATGGATACCTTCAAATGTTCAATTGGTTGTTCTCTAGAGGGGATGAGCTTCAAGGAAACCAAGAAGATACTTAAAAATCTCAGTAAGATAATACTTTTGTAGCTGGTGATGGCCTTATTTATTATCCAGTCAGTCTGAATGTTTAGATTCTGTGGTGTTTCATTGATCATTGATGATCGACTAAGGGTTTTAATTCCGTGTAGCGGGTACTTACTTTTGCACTCTACTTGCGTTCATCTCGGGCAAACATTTGTCCACAAACAATAGCTGTAATGGAGTAGGTGGTGACAAGTTAAAAAAAAGTACGGTGACCAATTTCACAGCGTTGAATCTCCTTCCTCCTGTTTGATGGCTCGTGCCTACTTGTTCCCAATTTCCGAATTCATCGGAGAGAGATGCAGAGAATTTTGATATCGGTTAGTTATCGGTTCTTGCTTCTCGATATTCGATAGAGAATGCATTATTAGTGTTGATTTTAGTGACCAAAATAAAGCATTGTTTTCATATCGTGTGTTACAATATAAAAACTTAAAATGTTTGTTATGTGAGACAAACATTTCTGTGCGAACATCCAGTACATTGTCCTAATATTGCACAAAATACGCCCGAATGCAATAAACATTTTTCCTACCTTTATTATTGAAGATAACATAATTGGTTCTCCTTTAACCTTGTTTATACTTTTTTCCTGAGTATATAACAAAGCAAAATAGGATAAGGTCTCGTAACCCTATATAAATACTTAAACAAACAGACCTTGAAAAATGATTTAAAAATAATTAGTGGCATGGTACTATTATCAAAGAACTATCTATTCGCAATTATGTTGTTTAATAGTAAATTCAACGGGAATTTTATTAGATTAAGTAAAGGTTCATGGATATGCATGGTATAGCTTGTCCAATCATTCTACATGTGGAGACCTATACGGTAGTCATTTTTTTGGTAAGAGATCTAAGATGAAACAAAGAGAGAATAACGACCATGATACATTAATTTCCGGAAGGACTTGTGTAACCTTTGAAGAAATGCCAGTCAAAAACTTAACAAATGGTAGTTTGTTTTAAAGGATGTTAATAAATTTGGTGGTGCTTCTCTATATTAGGTAAAGTACACATGGTTAGTGTTTATTTCATTGACAGAAATAAAATGCTGTGTCAGTAATCCTAGGTTAAACACGACAACTTGCAAATATTTTTTATGGAAGACTAGAAGCTCATGTGCAAACATCGTGTCTAATATGCTGGTATTGTGCAAAAAGAATCGAATGGTAAAAGGAAGATAGCACTTCCGGATTTAACATACATATTACATATAATAAGAAAGATACCTTCCTGTCTCAAACAATTTTTTGGACAATAATAGTCAACCATAGAATACAATTTTTGAACAAAGTAATGTAATATTATAATTATTAATATAATTTTAAAATTAAAAAATCAATTTATTGAGAAAAATGGCAAGTAATTAAGCTGATAGTTACAGACCACATTTTGTCTCACAAGCTCACTCCGTTGCTCCTGCTAAGCTGATACGTACCGTATGGACGTGCTTTTGCCCCTCTCTCTTTGCACAACCTCGAACATGTAAACACCTACTCTCTCCCAATTCCTTTCTGTTTGTTTCAGCATTTAATTTCTGTAGAGTTCTAGAGGTCCAAAAAGTGGGGTCAAGGGATTCAATGGTTGCGCTCTGCTTTTCATGTTTGTTTGCCACTGATTTTCTCATACAAACGCCAATTTTTTTGAGATGTGGGAAAATTGATTTTATTAAATAGTTTTGAATTTAATGTTTTTTCAATTAAAAAAATTATCCTATACTTACAAAATTTATCTTTGCAGAAAGATGCGGAGAATTTTTATTTCGGGTAGTTAACGGTTCTTTCTTCTCGGTATCAGATAGAGAATGCATAATTAGTGTTTATTTGAGTATACAAAATAAATCATTGATTTCATATCGTGGATTACAATAAAGAGCTTAAAAATATTTTTTATGTGAGGCAACACTATGTGAACATCAAGTAGAATGTCCTAATAATGCACGAAGTACTCCCGAATGCTACAAACATTTTTTCCTACCTTTATTATTGAAGATAATATAATTGGTTCTCCTTTAACCTTGTTTTTACTCTTCTTGAGTACAAAATTAAGAAAATTAGGATAATTTCTCGTAACCCTATATATAAACAAAATGACCTTAAAAATGATTTAAACATATTAGTGGCATGGTACAATTATCGAAGAAATATCTAATCGCAATCAGGTTGTCCAAAAGTAAATCCAACGGGCATTTTAACAAATTAAGTAAAGGTTCATAGATATGCAAGGTATACCTTGTCCAATCATTCTACGTGTGGAACCTATACGGTAGTCATGTTTTTGGTAACAGATCTAAGAGGAAACGAATAGAGAATCATGACCATGAGATACCAATTTCCGGAAGGTTTTGTGGCACCTTGAAGAAATGCCAATCAAAACCTCAACAAATGGTAGTTTGTTTTAAAGGATTCAAATAAATTTGGTGGTGGTTGTTTTAACTTGATTATAAATTTTGCTTTTCGATATTAGGTAAAGTACACATGGTTAGTGTTCATTTCATTGACCAAAATAAAATGTTGTTTCAATAATCCAAGGTTATTCTTGACAACTTGCAGATATTTTTTATGGAAGACTAGACACTTATGTGCAAACATCGTGTCTAATGTGCTGGCATTGTGCAAAAAAGAATCGAATGGTTAAAGGAAAGATAGCACTTCCGTATATAGCCTTCATATTACATTTAATGATAATGATACCCTTCCGTCTCAAACAATTTTTTGGACAATAATAGTCATCCATATATTACAATTTATCAACAATGTAATGTAAAATTGCAATTATTAATATAATTTTAAAATAAAAAAACATCAAATCTATACCTATTATAAAAGAGCGAACAATTTCTTGAAGAAGCGGTCAAGTACGGTGACCAGCTCCTATCAATAGGAAATGGCTCAAACGCAATTGGGGGAAATCAATGAACTTGCACACGATCTGTTACCTCAGTTGAAGCAGTTAACTTTTGTTCTTTTGCCACCAAAAGACCTCAGCCTATTTCCATTTACTCCTTTGATAAGGGCATCCCCCATGTTGGAGAAGTTTGTGGTCAAGGTATCAATTTTTATGTTTGTTTTCAGTTAAAAGTTATGGTTTTCGGTACTTGAATATTGATCCTGGATGCCTTGACTGCATGCCATTTCCAGCCTTGGTCCTGAGTAGTGTTGAGTGTTGAAGTCATGTAGATCATTTATTATGGATGCATATATAGCATAGCATACTATTTTCTTTACCATATCTGCAAATGTCTCGAATGACTGTTGGAGAGACGCTCATGCTTATGGCATACTTGTTTCTGGTTTTCAGTTTGATCAGCAGTATGCCCTTGTTAGTGAAGAGCGGTATTTACGTCATGTGAAGAAAAACTTTGTGCGTTTTCCCCTTAAGCATCTTAAGGTTGTTGAGTTCTGCGGGTACATGGGACACAGGAACCGGGAAGTGGAACTTGTTAGGTACTTCGTGGAGAATAGTGTTGCCCTGGAGAAAATCATAGTTGACGTTCAAGGTGACCCAAGTATGATCCGGTGGCCAGTGCTGCGTCGGGGTGAGCGGGTGGCGAACAGCCGAGCAAGACAACAGCTCCTGCCATGGATACCTTCAAATGTTCAATTGGTTGTTCTCTAGAGGGGATGAGCTTCAAGGAAACCAAGAAGATACTTAAAAATCTCAGTAAGATAATACTTTTGTAGCTGGTGATGGCCTTATTTATTATCCAGTCAGTCTGAATGTTTAGATTCTGTGGTGTTTCATTGATCATTGATGATCGACTAAGGGTTTTAATTCCGTGTAGCGGGTACTTACTTTTGCACTCTACTTGCGTTCATCTCGGGCAAACATTTGTCCACAAACAATAGCTGTAATGGAGTAGGTGGTGACAGGTTACTTGTTGGTGTGCAACTTTTCAGTACTCTTTATTTTGCTTTCCTTGTCATTTGGTGGTTCACTGTTTCACCAGTCTGGTTTTCATCCAGAAAGGTATACCTTGTCGTTGATATATTAGGACCAAATGGCAGTGAATTGCTGTTAAAGTGTTGGGCACATTTTGATTCATTTACTGCACGATGTGACTCTTTTTTTTAGCTTCAAGTTCCTCAGGTCTTTGACATTTAACAGTGTAAATGTATCCTAGAAAAGAAGTTTGTGTGATTCTGTTGTGATGGTTTCTGGAGATAGTTCACTGTATCAGTTTTGTTTAACGTTTCCAATGGGGACATCAATGCTTAAGAATGTTTCTGAGTTTGAAGATGTATGTATTGGTTGAAGGAGTTAGAATGGACACTTAGTTGGGGAGAGGGGCAGACCCCAGTTCAGTCTAGGATCGATTTGGAATTCTGCTGTGTGTTTACTCTTAAGCCTATAGAAAAGAGCAATAGTGATTTGGTCTTAAAAGTATTTTTGCTTGCTTGTCCTTTTGGTTGTAGCTTTGCCTCACCTGACTAGATTTTTGGCTCCATAGTTGGGAATTTGGTTCCTGGCTTTTCTGCTGCCTGTCATAAGGGGAGATTCTTGCCTTAACGCATCTCAACCATACGATAGGATTTAGAGCACCTCGTAAATTTAAAGTGGTCTGAATTTAGATATTCACAGATGGAGAATTCAAGTGAGAACCTCTTTTCATTAGAGTATTTTACAAGGACTGCATGAAGCTTCTAGGTTTTCAGGTTTCATTTAAACTCTAGTTTTTCGTCGAACTCTTTAAGTAGCTGAAGAAATGGCAAGTATGATGGAAATGGTTCAGCAGTTTTGAATTTGTAAGTCTGAAGCTACAAAGATAGGGAGTATATGTTTCCAGAGGAATTAGTCGGCAGTCATATTGGATTGCTGTTTCCTCCAGTATTCTGATCGATCAAAATCCCTCTTGATCTTTAATAACGAGGGATTTGATGCTTGTTTGTAGCCGTTCTTCTTGTAAGAAGTCACAACTGCAGTGGCATCTTGCCATCTTTGCTGCGTTGGTTCTCTGTGTTGGATCAAGTATTGTATATACCAATCTGCATTTCATCTTGAACGCTGTGTATGAATGTCATTTCACTTGATATAAGCAACTGTACAGCCATAGTTCATAGGACTCTCCTGCTCGAACTTGGCTACGCGCGAATGGCCTTTCAGTAACTGGAGTGTGCGCTCCTTCACGACTCCACTGCCCATCCCGTGTATGATAAAAAGAACTGCACCCGGGCCTCTTGAATTGATGGCCATCTCCAGACAGCGAGCTGCTTCTTCGCCTCTCATACCTCGTAAGTCAACAGTATTTTTAGATGTCTGAACGACAGCACCGTATGAAAGCTCCGCACCATCACTTGTTTCTGAGAAATCCCTGAGATTCTTGAGATTTCTCACTACCACACCCTGCAAATGTGATGAATGCCATGTTATAATGTGATTATAGAACTCTGAACATTAAATGTGATCCCCGATTCCACATACCTGCTGCTTGAAACGTGAAACAGGCGCTGTTGCACCACCGGGATTGGCATCTTTGAGAGCTCTTACATCGTGTCGATTGACACGGACTTTCATCTTCCCGTATCGGACAAGCACCAAGTCATCCTCCCCAGGAGCTTCAATCACCGTGGCTAACCTGTTTCCCAATCCCTTCACATGAACCTTTTCACCAGGTTGTGGTTCGTATATTGTGCTCCCACTTGAAGGATCATCATTGCTTGGCCTGTGAGCTTCGACGATGGAAGCAATTGCAGACTCTGCCTTGTTCAAGAGCACATTGTACTGATCAGAATCAGCACCCCTGAGCTGGCTTTCAAAGTCGCTCACGACACTTTCCATCTCTTTCTTTGCAGTCTGGATTTCCATTTGTATCTGCTGTCGTTCTTTTGCCTTGAGCGCTGCTTCACGCCCATCGAGGTCACGCGCCTCATTTTCTATCTTCAATCAAGAAAAAAAAGGTAACCAGTGCGATCAAAGCACGAAAAACTTTAAAACCAAACACTAACGTAGCCTAGATTACTTCAGGTTCTAACAGCTTCAAGCCTGAAGTATACGCAACACTTACAAAAACGTAACCGATTCCATGCAAATTAGTCACATACCTCATTGTAGATACTCATGACATCAGAATGCAGAGAAGCAGCTTTTGTTGCTTGAATTTCTAATCTGTTTCTTTCTTCCATTAGGGATTGGTACAGCAAACCTTT
>JAULKL010000007.1:4960729-4973366 GCA_032355745.1 Rubia rechingeri
AAATCAACTAGAAATTAAGATTAAAAATTCATAATCACATAACTCCCTATTTCCTAGCATAAATTGCACATTTTTAATTACTTATATACTAGTAACATGAGTTATAGAAATTACTGGTAACATAATGATATTTGTATATGTATTATGATGGAAATTTATACTCAATTATGATTTGATAGATTTGACTAAATAAATGTGCCTAGAAGGGAGGAAGTATGAGTGTGTTTGGCAGAACTATATGTTATAAGTAAACACTGACTTATTTTAAAAATAGAGATTATAAGTGTTTTACTTTTAAATTTGGTTTTAAAAAACACAAAGTACAATAATGCGCTAATGATAAAAATTATCGAAGCGTGCACTTTTCGATTAAAAGTGCATGCAAAACATGAACTGAGAATATTTCATTAATGACACAACATAGCAAATAACAAATTTAGCATAATAGCACAAAATCATAATCGGCGAATAATTTTTTTGACTCAATACCAAATTCAAAGTGTTAAGGGTAGTTAGATGAACTGAACGATTAAAAATAAAAATATTTAAGTTATTTATCATAAAAGGTAAATTAGGTAATCTAGAAGCTAATATTTAACTAAGAAAAAGGAAATAAAATATAGAAGCCACACCCATTCCAAAAGCGTGCTTTTTGGGCCGCTTTGCACTTCGACAAAAGTGCTAAAAAGTGCGCGCTTTCCGTCTTAACTTGCGCTTCGTGATATAAAGCGTTGTACCCTGCTCTTAGCGCTTTAAGCGTGCTTTTTAAATCCCAGCTTTTAAGCTAAGTTGTTTTCAGTGTTTAATAAACAACTAAAAAGTATTTATTTTAAAAGCACAATCTGTTTATAACAAAAGCAAAAACTTGTCTCCCCCAACTTTTAAAATACTTTATCTTGCCAATAAGTACAGTTAATTCCGTCAAACACACCCTAAATGTGCTTACATTATAAGCAAAACAGTTCATAAACCATACAGAACACACCCTATAATGGATTTGTACATTGAATTACGTTTACAAATAAAAATAAAGTATAAACGACCTAGCATGACAGATACAAATTTTGATTTTATAAACAAGAGAGAAAATCACCTCCAAATTAATATAGATAGTAAAACAACCTAGCATAATCATAAAAATCATTAATTTCAGATAGTAGTAAAAATAAAAACGAGGAAAAATACCTGCAAAATCAGAACCGGAGAGCACGTGACCGCAATGGAGACCACCACCGCCCAGAGGCGGCGCGGGAGGCGCTTCTTCACGGAGACATTAATCAAGAACAACAACGTGACCAAAAACCCCGGCTCGAAAATGCCGAGAGACAGAATAACATGAATCTTACACAAATCGGATTGCTGCGCAAGGGTTAGTTTCGGAAGAAACGGAAAAAGATATTCACGGCGGAGAGACGGCAGCCGGAGGAGCTCGCTCGCCGCCCACATGGCAGCGAGCGTGATGAGGAGAACCCGCACAGCCCAGAGGTAATTAAACCGCTGCAAATGCCACCACCTCCGCGACCGGATCCGGAGGTGGATCACGAAGGCGAGCGACAACAGCGACAGCAGCAGAACGCTTCCGACGACGGAAAGTGTGGCTAAATCGTAGCCGTTGTCGACGAAGGGCAGAGACGGGAAGAGGAAGATCGCGTGCCGCGGCGGATCACCGGAGGAGGAGGGGGATGGAGCCGGAGAAGGGGAAATGATCGCGTCGGAGGAAGATATCAGCTTTCTCATAGAGCGGCGGCCGACCTCTCGTCGGAATGTCAGATATTTTTATCAATTGAAATTGGATTAGCATAGTTTTTTGTAATTATGGCCGGAAGATCGACGTTACCGGTGGTACAGGTGGTGGTGGGGTGGGGAGAGGGGGGTGGTTGTGAAAGTGTGGTGTTTGTTTTCCTCTCCCACCTCTTCTCCCAACCAAGGGGATGGAAAAACCAGGCAATTTGGGGATTAGGGAAAGTTAATTGTTTGGGTTAGTGTGTGAGAGAGAAAGGAACAAAACCACCTTATGAGTGTGTGAGGGAGAAAGCAGAAGAAGATCAATCGGATTCTGAAAAGGCGGAATAAGAGGCAACAGGGCGGAGAACGTGACAGTCAAATTTCCTCTCTCACCAAAAACTGCAAAGTCTCTTCCTTTTCTTCTTCTTCTTCCTCTTCTTGTTCTTGCTCTTCTTGATTGATTCATTTTTTGATCTTGATTTTGAGATTTTCTGCATTGCAAATCAGCTGTTTTTGCATGTAAACCAGTAAAAGGAAATGGGAATTTTTTTCTCAGGATTTTCTGCTCATTTTCAGCTGATTTTCTGAGCTGGTTCAAAAAAAATAAAAAAATTCTTGTTAGGGTTTTTCCTTGATATTCTCAGCTACCCTTTTGAAAAAAGATTCCATCTTTACCAAAAAGATTGTGTTTTGTGATTTGTGATCTGTGAGCTTGATCATCATCATCAATGGAGCCCCAGACGAACATCGAAAAAAACCCGAGTCTTTTTGGAGATGCTGATCAGCATGGGAAGCTGTGGATAAAGCTCAAGATTCCCAAGGAGGAAGAAGATGTTGATAAGCAGCAGAGAAAGAACAGCAACAATGGCGGTGGAGATGACGTCACCTTCACTAGGATTTGTCAGGTCTGCAACAAAGGGTTCAAATCAGGGAAAGCATTGGGAGGTCACATGAGGGTCCATTTCCAGACCCATAAAGATCCGAGCTTTGAGAAGAAGAAGAAGAAGCAGATGAATCATTCAATCGAGAAATCACCAGCTGATGATTCTGATCAGAAAAGATCAGATTTTTCTCCGAGGAATCAGACGAACACATGCAGTGAGTGTGGTAAGAATTTCCCTTCTCCGAAGTCTTTGTTTGGTCACATGAGGTGCCATCCTGATAGGGAGTGGAGGGGCATCCGCCCCCCCTTCTCGAGGGGCTTCAGCCCCTCCTCCTCCTCCGTTGTTTCCGATGATGTCGGTGTTGCTGCTTCTGGTGGTGGTGGTGGTAATGAGGCGGTGGAATCGGGTTCTGGAGCTGATTTGGGCAGCTGGTCTGTTAAAGCTAAGAGAGGCCGGAAATCGTCGAAATCCCATGTGAATCATCAGGATGAAGAGCAGATGCATGATGCTGTGTTTCTTCTCATGAATTTGGCAAATGGGAAATGGGATTCCAATAAAAAGCCCGTGAGAGATGCTGGAATCATTAATGGGGGCAAAGATGGTGACTTCTTAGCTGGAAATGATGATCATGATTCGAGCGATAGCGAGAGAACTCATGATGATCATGATCATGATCAGAATCAGCTGAATTCGACGGAGAGGAAAAGAAAAAGGAGGTTACAAAAGAAGCTGAAATTGGGAGATGTTGATCATAATTTTGACCATGATCTTAATGATCAGAAATTCAAGTGCACTACTTGTGACAAGTTTTTCCCCACTTACCAAGCTCTAGGTGGCCACAGGTCCACCCACAACAAGTTCCGAATGCTCCTCCAAGACGAGGAAGAACACGAAGATGAGGGTGATATCGATGTTCTGGTCAGCATTGGAGATGAAAATCTTGAAATCAGTACCGATGATCAAGAAGAAGGCGTCGGGAGCAATTCCAACAGCCATGTTTGCAAGGTTTGCAACAGGAATTTTCCGACCGGACAGGCACTCGGAGGTCACAAGAGGTGCCATAGGATTAGCCAAAGTGGAAATGCTAGGGTTTTGGAGTTTGATCTCAATGAAGAGCCTCCGATGGAGTTTGATCAATCTGATGATTTTGTTGCAGCTTCTTGTTCTTACAATTCTGCGGAGAATCCATTCTTTGGAAGGTAGAATTGGAGCTGAATTTGGTGATGTTTTGAGTCATATGTTATTGTCTTTTCTATTGTACATATAGACTAAAAATGGGATTTTGTTGAATTTTCTTTGCACTTTTTTGGGTCATTTTCTGTGTTTTGGGTATGGATATTTTTAGGCGTTTGTTCATGTTTTGAAGTCAATGAATAGTTTTTTCATTTTAAATTTGCCTACCAAGACAAATATGAGTATGGGGGATTTTGATTGGCATGTCAAATCTGTTTATGCGTATATATTATAAAATTTTGAAAATATTTATCCATGGGTATATAATTGTTGTTATGTCATAATTTTGCTTATGTCTTTGTTTATATGGTTCATACAATAAATAAGTTGGAATGTATCAATCAAGTTGTTGCATTTACAAACTATTATTTGTTTGTGTTAGAAGCATTTTTGTAAAGCTAATTGACTTACGACATGGTCTGGTTGCAAGTCTAGTCTGGTCGCATCTGATTCGAATCAGTTTTGATCGAACGACGGTTGAAAAATCACTTTCACCGACCAAATATTACAGTGTAATTTTCATAAACCGGCACGAGATATTTGCATTGTAATTTTTAAAATATTTTCATCTTTTTTTGTATCATTTCATATGGAGTAAAAGGGATGGGTTTCCCAAGGCTGACTTTGTTTTGCGTCCACTTTTTCAGTCCTATTTATATAAAAATCTCAGATTTTGGGTGTGCTCTTGAACCAAAAATACAGGTAACTAAAAGGGTAAAAGGCACAGAAAATTAAGAACAGTTGGTACTGAAAAAGAAGCAATGGCAGAAGGAGGTGGTATAATTCTGAGAGATGAAAGCAACTCTCAACTGTTTTATTGACACATTCTCGTGACCAAATACAAAGACTCTCACTCATTGATTATTGGCACCTGAAATAAACACAGAAAGTCTCCTACTGCTTTTTATAATCTATCGAGCGATCATATAAAAATATTTCTCATATCCTCAATAATATATAGTGTTCAAATTAAAAAAATATAGTGATTATTTCATTAAAAATGAAGCCTTTTCTAAGATTTAACCAAAACCATAGTACATTTCCTTGTTCCAGTTTGCAAACACGACCCAAATTTGCAATATTGATATTTTTTGTGGACGGATTAGTCATGCCTTGTATTTATATCATTTTTATAGTCTTTTGTATTTTGATAAATAATAAAGTGGTAGAGTTAGTGGTGGTGGTGGTGTTTCATTGTGTGATTGTTGTCCCACAATCGATGGCGATTCGATGATGGTGGTAGGCTGATTGTTGGCACTCAAGGGAGCGAGCACTTGAGAAAATCAAACACCAATGCGAGTGCCCAATCCATGTCGCTCGAGCGCACCAAATTACTAACGCTCGAGCAATTGAGTTTTGGTGCGGGCACTCGAGAGAACAAAATGTCGGTGCGAGCTCTTTATCCATGTCAATTGTCGCTTGAGAGCTGAGCCCTGACGCTAATGCTCGAAATAATGGGGCGCTTGTAAGAGTGCTCGGCCTGTTATACTCGAGCTCGATCGTTACTGCTTAAGCAATTGAATCATGGCACATGCGCTGGAGAGGACTGGAAGCGTTTGTGTCACACGAGTGCACTTGATCACTGGCGCTTGAGCGACCAAGCGCATTGAGCGACCAAGTGCATTGAGCACTAGTACGAGCGACTTATCGCTTGATGAGATGGGGTTCCGTGGTATCTCGTCAGATCTATGTTTGACTGTAATAAAAATTTGACATTCATGATTTTAATTGTTCATAGTTAAAGATATTAGTAGTCAAACATTTTTTGAATCAATTGTCAAAAGTCAAAATGTGCACCTTAACCTAAGACAAAGGGAGTATTATACTTTTCGCCTCTCTTATTTTTGGAAATAACAGAGGTAAAAAGATTATGATTGACAAACTGACAGTTTACTAGTGACATCGGTAGGTTTGGACTATGGCCAATTGGAACGGAAGTGATCGATGTCGGTCATTGTATACCGACTGCTAAATCGACGTTGGTCGTTATATACCGAGTCTAGGTCGTCATTGGTCATGCAATTTTGGCCGAGGTTTGCGGTAGCTGATTGGTTTGAATTTTTTTTCCTAGTTTCCATCTAGTGATAGAGTCAATGTCGCTCACTTGGTTTCAATTTGACCGACGTTTAATCGACATACGCCCAAAATCGACCAATAATATGATATGTCAGTCAACTCGAGCGAAACGGAATGCCATCACACAACCATCAATTCAATAACATGTTACAAATGTATAACAACTACAAATAACTACCAATATACACTCAATTGTGGTACATAATTGGAAGTCAATCCCCATTACATAATCTATGTAAGGGCTCCACAATAATACACAAGAAAAGTTCATATGGATATTACTAGAATAGTTTTTGGAATCGATATCTACTACAATATATCAGTGTCATGGTATTCGATTCAAAATCTTGGTGCAACCGTTTTACCAAAAATGTTGAACTATGATGAATTTAATTCTTCCAAGAATACGTTGATAGTCCACTGATAATTGTCCCGTCCCCGTCCCCGTCCTTGTCACCATTACCAAAATTTCACACAAAGCATAGATAATTTTAGAAATATGCAATCCGCAATGAAATATACAAGCATCATATTTATAAAGACTAGTACTTATACCTTGTCGTTGCAGAAAGTGAAAGACATCCATTGATTTTGTTTTGAAAGCTAATGGCCAAAAAACAAATCTCAATTATATTTCATCATTCCAACTAATCTTACAAGTTCGCATATGTGACATAACAATTTCCATTTCTGTGAGTCGTGACCTGAATTAAAGGAAATGTCCTTACGTAAACAGGCATGAGTACCGACGTCAGTCACATATTGTTATGTTGTCGGATGGAACTACAATATATGGCCAACATCGATCATTCGAACACCTTTCTAGCAAAAACATCACCCATATCTAGAATCAAATATCATGTATGCCTAGAACTTGTCATAACTTATACATGACATTATGTTCACAACAACAGCACCGGAGAACACAGACTACAAAATAGACACCTAACACATTCATCACAACTCATATAAAAATTCATTCTTTTTTTCTTCAACGTATAAAATTAAATTCACCAAAAGAATTGAAATTGAAGCATGTGATTAATGAATATAATCTTAATTTCTATCTGGAGATGCTCCACCCTTTTTTAGTTGTTAGAGTTTGATTGAGTATTCCAATTTCTTGGATTCTATGTTTGTGGATTTCTTGGTTCTGTGTGAATGGAGAGTGGGAGAAAGATGTGGAGGTGTGAATGTTAGAGGAGATGGGTGGTGGGAGACATTTTTGTTTGTGAGTGAACTTTGATAGGGTTTGGGGCTAATTAGCCAAAAAGAGGGCACTAAAATTTCATCTTCAGCAAAAGTCCCCCATGAAAACCAACAAACGATCGACGTTGGTCATGTTATCGATCATGACAGTGAGCTTTATCGTTCCCCATAAGGCCCAATGGGGTAATTTGAGCGACGTCGGTAGGCTTCTCACATGGTGTTGCATGAACCGACTGAAGGACAGACTTCGAAGACTATTCCATGCCCAACCACATTAAAAAATCACATGAATATGAAAAATAAATGAGCAATAACGAGAACTTGATTTGCAAATTTAAACCTACTCAAATGTTGGTGGTTTGACCTATACTAATTTAAGGTCAACCGTTGCTCGACTTCTAATAAAAACAAAGAAAGATGTCCAGTAAGGACCTCAGATCTTGTCCCTAATCCAGCCTTAAAACAACAGTCAATCCTCACTGAACCAACTAACACGATGGTGAACATTAATAGTACTTCTAGCAGTTCTTCTAAGAGGCTTTCCAATGGTTTACTCTATTTTTCAGTGGCTACAGTAGTTTTTTACAATCACTACGGTTTATTTACTCCAATGGTTTACCCTATTTCTTCCTCTAAATAGAATATATGATATGAATCTTCTTGCGAAAACTCAAAATTTAAATCTTTGACCGTATTAAGGGATCTGTAAATCCTAATCTGGCTGAACAAAATTGATCACAACTAGCCCTTGGAATTGCTTTCAATTTCAAAATTTGCTCACTAACTAACCCGCAGGATTAGCTCACAAATAAAGGGTATTGATACTTAATTAACCTGCATGATTAAGAAACAATGAAAACGCTCGCAAGCAAAGAGTGTGAACTAAAAAATTCTGAATATTTGATTGATAAAAAAATCTGAATATTTGAACTAGGTTTTCTGCAGAATCCTGTATTCTTGGTCATTGCCGAATTCACCCCATAAATAGGGAAGACGTAGCCGAATTACTTTTACACACTTTTATCAATACTAAATTCATATTTTCGAGTTCATACTCTTTGCTTGAGAGCGTTTAAAAAATATTAATATCAGTTTACCGTGGATATAGTAAAACGCTAAATGCCTCGTTCCACTATAGATACACAATGCTTAAAACGCAATCTTACAGTACCATTGGAATTAATTATCTAACGTGGCATGCAAATATATTATCCACTGGAGATGCCCTAATAGCATGTACAATGGGGGGTTTTGGAGTGAGTTGAATTAAAAATTGAGACCGAATAGGGACCAAAAATCCCCACAATGGGGGGCTGAAAGCGGGCTGGATCAATCTAGCCCACGGGACCGGGTTCCCAAATTGGAACTGTCCCAATTCTGTCAAAATGGCAGAGATCACATGGGCATGACAGAGATCCTAGTTGCGTCCCATTTTCTTTGGCCCCCCATGTGCCACGTGGCATCCTGTGGTTAGGCCACATGGCCACATGCAAGCCCCCCATTTTTTTAAAATCTGCATGGACACGTGGCAAACGATGATTCGGCCACATGTCCCAACTATTAATTTAAAATTTTAAAAAAATCTGAAAAAATTGAAATTGAAATTGAAATTAAATGAAATTAAATTTTGGTTCTTTTTAAAAATCAAAATTACATTCTTTAAAAATATGTATATGATTCTTTTTAATTATGATTCATAAAATAAATTTTACAAATTGAAATTAATTTCAGAAATGAAATTTGAAAAATAAAATCCAATTCAATAATTGTAGGTGGGTTATTAAATTTCACATTTAAATTTATTTTGTTAGGTAAATTTATTTGAATTAAATATTAAAGGTAAAAATAATGAGTATGATAGAGAGAATCAAGTGGGGTCCATGTAGTGGTTTCTAAGTGGTTTCAGCCATTGTGCAGGAAAAAAATGGAGTGATTTAGTTGTGGGTTGAATTGCTGAGGAGAGAGATTGATTATTTAATGAACTGAAATCACAAGAGTGGGTTGGAAGTGGTTTTACCATTGTACATGGTCTAAGTCTGTGCAGGTACACAAAAGTTGGGAGCTGAAAACAAAAAATAAGGAGGCGAGCTCTGAAGAGAAATCACTCAAACTGGAGGGCTCTAGATGACCCGATAAGAAAACCACAACACAGAGAAAACCCTGACCCATCTACTCTTATCTTTGATAGAAATGTTTTTACAAATTAAATTAAAGAGTTTAGTCAAGTACTTACCCTTAATGTTTCTACACTTAATTTTTCCATAAAAGTGTTAAGAGACAAACAATCTAGGCTAGGAATGAGTAAAATAAAAACTCATGATAACTAGTGGCTTACACCAAGATAGCATAGGAGATGCAGGGGTTCAATTCTACACAGAGTTACTCACTGATACAATTAAGTACCCCAAAATCTTAGACTTAAATCACTTTATATCATATATTCCCACAATCATCTCACCAGAGGAAAACACTAAGATGATGAGACAAGTTGACTTAGAAGAAGTAAGAGAGGTTAAATTTAGCCTAGGGGAACAAAGTGTAACTGCCCTTGATGGCTTTAATGATAGATCCTATAGAGACTAATGGGATTTCATGAAACATGACCTTCATGCTGTAGTATCTCATTTTATGCAAAGCCACCCCATCCCCAAACAGATCACAAGTACCCTCGTTACTTTGAACCCCAAGACTCAAACACCAGTAGTATTTTCAGACTACAGACCAATTAGTTTGTCCAATTTTTCCAATAAAGTCTTCTCAAAGGTTATTTCAGAAAGACTGAAAGCCTTGCTTCATAAGTGCATATCCCCCGGGCAATCTACATTCTTCAAGGTAGAGAAATCTCATATGACATTCTAATCATGCATGAACTAATTAGATTACTAGATAAGGCGAAACAGAGTCTAAACATGATTGTTAAACTTGACATGACAAAGGCATTTGACAGGGTGTTAGTTTGTCTAAGTCATGCTCAGAAATATCAGTTCTGCATGGTTCTCACTTCTCATAAATGGTTGTCCTTATGGTTTTTTAAACCCTTAAGGGGATTAAAGCAGGGGGGCACTCTCTCACCTTTTATTTAACTGAACATGTTTCAGTTAAGTTTTATAGATAGATTTGTCATGCCTATTAGGTCGATCAACATTTCTCATCTATCTTATGTTGATGACACTGTGATTTTTGTCAAAGCAACCAAAAAGAGTCTCACTAACTCAGTCAAATTCCTTAAGCATTACCAGAATGCTACAGGACAACTTGTTAACTTCAGTAAGAGCGCTTTTTACACTGGTAAAAAAGACAAGTCAAATTAGACTTAACTTGATTCAGAACATAACTAAAATGTAAGCAGGTGTTTTACCATATATCTACCTGGGAGTACCAGCATTCGAAGGTAGGGAAAAACATCTACTTTCAACCTATTATAGAGAGAATCAGTTCTAAAAACTGAAGTGGAATAATAAATGGCTCAACCTAGCAGGTAGGGCAGTTCTGATCAGGCATGTTCTGACTTCCATCCCTCAACACATATGGTATGTAGTGTCTCCTACCAAACACACCATCCAAAGGATAGAAACGAGATCCAGCGTCGACGAGTTTCGAGGTCAGAGGGAGTCTGATCAAGGAGGATCGGTAGCAAGGAGAGCTTGCAAAAATCACGTGTGGAATTAGAAAAGATAAGTATAGTTGTATGGTGTACTTTGTACTATATCTTTATGATTAGTGGATTTATTCTAAACTGGGCCAGGCCCCGCAGATGTAGGTGGATTTCACCAAACTGTGTAACCAAGTTGTGTGTCTCGAGTTTATTTACTTTACATACTTGGTTAGGTTAGACTACGTTGGAACATAGGTTAACTAGTTAACGTCTAAAACGGTAAAACCAGTTTTTCAATCACCATTTCAGTACATAACTTAATCGGAGTGTCGATGCTTTGAGCTCTCGGAATGGAGCTACCCCGCTGCCTTAACCTTCCTTTATACTCCCAAATTGACCTCCGTTTCCGCAAGTTTGCTCAACAAGAAGCCAAATTTCAGCAGTCCCCGCGGAGCTTCTGGTAGTTAAGTAAAATAAGAAACTCATTGAACTCCATTATTGTGAGCGTGAGTATCAGTGCCGGCATCGGTGTGGAAACCGCTACGGATACAGATGAGCTGCCTCTAACAAAACCACATCATATTGAGGTGTCTGAAAGGCATCTATTGTTATTCGGTGCTACTGCGAGTGATGGTGGAGTGAATTTCTTGATTGCTTCCAGCAATGCCATGTCAGCTACTCTATGCCTCAGTTTAAGTCAAGTCCCAACCTGCTATGTCACCATATTTTCTTTGCAAACTCACACTCAAACAACATTTGTTCAATGATTCTTCATGTACCGAACACACTTGACACTTTATCGGAATATTCATACATCTCTTTCATAAAATTGGATTTGTGGGAGCATGCACCTTGTATCATTCTCCATATTAGAAATATGATATTTTCAGATAGAAATGGATACACGCTTAGATGAGATTACACAAAGTTATCGTGGCTCTCGTGTAGTAACAAAATATAACAATAAAAAATAAATTTATACGCGAAAGTAAATGTAACTCATACTATATACAAAGAAGATAAAGTGATATAGAGATTCACACGTGATCTGAATATTATACTATGTACGAAGAAGAGAAAGTGACGTACTGATTCACAGGTGAACTGAATTGTTAGAATAAATCAGATTACTGATTAGATTATGATAAACTTAATGACTAGATTAGAGTACTTTCCTTATTTCACTTATATTGTAATCTTTATATATTCAGTATTCTAATATAGAAACATTTATGACAAATCATTCTTTCATGGTATCAGAGCCTCTTCTGATCCAAACACCTAAAACCTAAAATAATTCTCTCTTCCTTTCTCCCTAGCCGCCGCCCAATATCTCCTCCCCCCTCCAAAAAAAATTTTCTCGGCGGCCATACTCTCTCCCTATTTTCTTATCGCAATTCCGGCGGCCACCCCTCTTCCACTATGGTTGAAGAAAAACTCTCCTACAATACTCTCCTCCACATGATGCGGATCAAGCTCACTTCATCAAATTATCTCCTCTGGAAGCGTCAAACTGGTTATGTCCTTCGTCCTCAAGGTATGTACGGTTTCATTGATGGTACCAATCCTTGTCCGATTCTTCCCCCTCTACCACCGGGCGGTCCATCTCTGTCTTTTGCCGCTGCTGTTTCAAGTCCATCTAGCGGTACTAAGGCTGATCCTCGGGATGCTTATCAGAAAACAAATGATGCTTATGATCAATGGTTTGCTGAAAATCAATGTGTCTGCAGTCTGCTGTTTTCTTCTCTCACCACTGAAGTTCTTACAGAATTTCTAGATTGCGCAACATCCAAGGAGATCTGGGATAATCTCACGCAGATCTATCAAAACAGCAGTGCCTTCGCCATTCTTTGTCTTCGTGTAGATGCGCATGGTATTTGTAAACAAGCACAGTTCATGAAGTTCATCTCAAGTT
>JAULKL010000007.1:5036329-5046859 GCA_032355745.1 Rubia rechingeri
TCTAAGATAGCGTACATGTTTGGACCATACATCCATTTTGCCTTTAATATGGATATTATTTTATTCTTCTTTTATATCATGTACATGCCATATTAAATTATGATCAATTTCTCAATTAATATATATTGAATATCTTTTGTATATTAGTGCATATATTGGCGGTCATAACAAGTTAACTTTTCTTGTTTAGGTGTCGATTTCAATCTCACGTAACAGATGAGAATGGAAAGATCACAACTTTTTTTGATGAAAATGCAGAAAAATTATTGGATCTGACCGCTGAACAAGCAATGAACGAAATTACTAAGGTTTGATAAATTCAAAACGTACCTTGGTACATTACATATTTAACATTTTAAGATCTACTTACCAATTGTATCTACACTTTTTAATTTTTTAATAGGATTATATTGAGAAATGCAATAATGAAATTGCAAGTACCGAATATATAGTTAAAGTAAAAGTTGCTATGAGAGAAGGTGAAATTGAACCTAAATACTCCATTATATCTTTCGGAGGCAAGGTTTAAAATGAAGAAGAAGATGACATGCCGGAATTAGAAGAGGAAGTTCCAATACATGAAGTTTATGATACACAGAAAGATTCTAAAAGCAAATTATTAAATCAATATATTAATACAAACAATTTTTTGATAAGCTAATAGTTTGCATATTTATTGTTACAAAGTCAAAAAATCAAGAGGAACAAACAAAAATGAAGAGCAATCAAAATCAAAGACAAGGAGGATAACATAGGCTTCAAAATTTATCCGTTGTCGAGGATGATCCATATTCCGTTATTTCTCAATTTATTATCTTAAACAATTTAGGAGAGCAAATTTATGATTTCGTTATTTATTTCATATCTATTCATTTATTAGGTAATTGTGAGATTATACTTTCCGTAATACTGAACCTATTATTTTAATATCTTACATTACTTACTTGTATTATTATGGAGGTTTTTTGTTTTATGATTATTCTTTCGCATATGATTTCTTTTCTATTATGTATTTTCAATTCCAATTAACTAAATTCGGTCAAATGGTCTAAATAGATGATCTCAAACCCAAAAAATGGGCGCTCAAATCAATCATAACTTTGAAACTTGCATAATTTGGTCATTTTATTGATATATCTATACAAAATTATTATTATAATTATTATTATTAATAATGTGACAATAAACTTATTCTCTTTTGAAACTATAGTGAAAGTAATTTTTTAAAATAATTTTCAAATGAATTATTAAATTAAACCATAATAGATGGAAATGAATAAAGGAATACATGAAATTCAACACGAAGGAAGTTAGCAACAATTTGGCCCACCATACATTTTCTTAAAATTAGCAACTTATATTTCTCCAACTTGATTATCTCTTTTATATTTTACTTCATATTCTTGCTATAAATTAATTCAAGAAGGTTATAATAATTATCATTTTATTTTCATTCATTTTTAATAAATTCCACCTTAATTGATTACTTTTAATTTATAATTCTTATAGTTAATATTATAATAATTTAATTTATAATTTATTTTTACTTTATCTCTAAAACATAAATGCTAGATTTTTATTTAAACAATTATTTTTAATCAAAAACACCGCACATCGCGCGGTGGGACTCCAACTTGTCTTTGAGAAAAAACTTTTGTCCTTTAATATCCACAATCGAGTATGCAATTTTCTTCACTTTTAATCATTTGGTTGGATTCACGATTAGCTTTATCCATTTCACAACTTTAACTAAAAGCAAAATAAATTTTGATAAGAAATATAATTATTTAGACATAGTAGAACCTTTTAAAAAATATTCATTGCTATATATATACATATATAAGAGATACAAATAAACATCGGACCATTTAGCTTCATTCTCAATAATAGTTATACAATTCCCTTTCTTTTAGTTTCCACAATTCGCTTGTTCATTGAAATCACCAACTGTGTCAATGAAATCATCATTGAAATCGGATGTTTCGAGATGAGTGGATTCATTGAATCTGATCTCATTCCCTTTTCCTTTATAGACTCCTGGTATAGTTCGCATAAGTGCTCTGGGACTCTGCAGACTCTTGACCAGTGCCCTTTACCCCACATCTGTAACAAGAGGTTCCATAACCCTTTGATGAACTGTCGTCTTTTCCCCTTTTATGGGTACTTTCATGGTTCCTCTCGTAATATTGCTTCTTGTAATGGTAGTTACTAGACTTATATGACAAGTTGTAACCACCTCGACCGCGTCCGTAACTGTGACCACGACCTCAACCTAGTCCACGATCTCAACCTCTCTCTCGACCCTGAAAATAATTATTGCGCTCAGGTTCGTCGGAGTTAAAAAACATTTGCTTTAGGAAACGCTTTTGAGCCAGTCTGGCGAGATTGATGATTCTTCATTAGCAACTCATTATTCTTCTCCGCAACTAGGAGACAAGCAATTAGTTCAGAATATCTTTTAAAACCCCGAACATGATATTGTTGCGACAAGGTCACATTTGATGTGTGGAAAGTAGAAAGAGTCTTTTTCAGCATTTCAGTATCAGTTACTGTAACTCCACAAAATTTCAATCGGGTTACTATTTCGAACATTGCAGAATTATAGTCACTGACTTTCCTATAGTCTTGGAACCGTAGATTGTTCCAGTCATCGCGGTAAGTGGGGAGTATTACATAACTTTGGTGATCATATATTTCTTTCAAATCTCTCCACAACTCAATTGGATCCCTCATAGTGAGATATTCATTTTTTAGGCTTTCATCAAGGTGTCAGCGAAGGATGATTAAATATCTTGCCTTATTTGTCCTTGATTAGTTATTCCCCTCCTGGATTGTCTCAAGGAAGTCCATTGACTCCAAGTGCATCTCAATGTCTAGAGTCCAAGGCATATAGTTGTTTCCACTAATATCGAGTGGACTGAATTCAAAATTCACGAGATTTGACATGATGATAACTAATAGGAAAAATAAAATTATTCATTAGATTTAATTCAAAATATAGAAGTCTACAGTGATTGTAATAAATAAAGAGAAATTCAAGATTTTGACTATTAGTGAAGAAGAACGAAATTTTTCCGGTGAAACATCTACGGTGAGAATGCTAACATGTAATACAAAAATAATTATAGCAACAAAAACTAATATTAGTCTAGATATTTTACCTGCAAATTTAGTGAACTGAGAATGAAGAAAAAATGAGGTAGAAGAGAAATGTGATTTTATATCATTCGATGTCTTCATATTTATATGGTAAAATATAGCCGTTTATAACCGTTATATTAACGCTGCAAATATAGCCGTTTATAACCGTTATATTAACGCTGCAAATATAGCCGTTTTATAGCCATTATATTAATTAATTGTAGTTAAATGTTAAGAGTTGATTATCAATGTAACTAATTATTAGTATGCTTTACTTTGTACGTCCCATAATAAGATTCCACTTTCTTGGACTAAAACAGTTATGGAAAGTGGACTCATTTTATGCTACAGAGTTATCATCTTCTTAGCGAGAAATGTTGAGAATTTTGTTTGTAATTTAGTTCATCTTATGCCTTTATAGTTTGGGATCTATTATGATAGCGTCTTTTGCCTCGGAGCTCTTTTATACAAAGATCTATTAGAACCATGGTATTCTATTGTTATGATTCAAGAGGGTAAAATGGTCTTTTTGCATACAACACTATAAAGCTGGAACGTTCAGAACAAGGAGAAAGAAGTTGAGCACTCAAGGCACAACCTCTGTTGTTTTTTAACTAATTCCTTTAGCTGATTTAGTTGCAGTTAGAGGGCGGAGGTTTCGGCGGAGCGGCGGAAATCTGGTGAAATCGGCGGAATCTGGCGGTAACAGTCGGCCGGAGGTGGTTTCTGGTGGGAGGAGGCAATTTTCGGTGGGAGGAGGAGAAGAGAAAAATGAAAACTCTGAAAATTTTGGGATATATATAGTATTTTGATAATTGCACGGTAGGTCCCTAAATTTATCAGCATATTTTCAAAAAACCTCATACCAACTGAAACTTCTTTCAATGCCACAATAAATCCTGGCATAAAGTTTAGACTGCATAAAACAAAACTTGATGAGAATTCAAATGCACAATAGTATCAAATTTCACCCACTTATTCAAACTTTGAAAAAAGTTCTAACTCTCATTTTTCTATATCTACTCATCTTAATTAATTTCACTGCTAATATTCCTTTCTAACCCTCCGTTTCTCTATTTGGGGCACACTTAACTTATTGAGATATTTTTATATATGACACATTTTTTATTTTTGGCAAAATTCCTACAATTTCATCCACTCATTCTACTTTTTACCTTTAATATTCAATTGCATCACCTATTTTTTCTCACCTAAATCCAGCACATATATCTATGGTGTCACAAATAGAGAAACAGGGGAACTATATTTTTAGTTTGTACTCAATTTTTTTAAAAAAAATAATATTTTAATCTATAAAATTAGTATTGAAGTAACATTTTAAAAAATATGATTAAATTTATTAAATTTTGAATTATTATAAATATTTATTTAAGAACTTTAAAATATTATTATAAATACATACTGTATTATTTTATTGTCAAATATAATATTTATTAATTATTAGTAAAAATATTTTATCTCTTTGAATCAGTATGTATAAAGAGATAAAATTTTGGGTCTAATATCATCCTGTATAATATGAAAGTGCGATTATAACATTAACTTTTGTATCAAATGTGTTGATATAACCGTTTGACAGTATTTCGGCATTGATCAGGTATTTTTCGACATTGACCAAATCAAAAAGACTAAAATACCCCTAGTTTAAAATCTAAAAATTTAAAGACAATGTGTTTTTCTTCTCTGCCTAACTAAAACCAGAACCTCTGCTGCTCCACCACTTCCCCGCCGCTTCCCACCAAACCGCACATACCAGACTACTGGAAGCCCAAGTGGCATGCTACTATAATTTAAAGAACAGTAAATCACTAAGTGGTTTAGCAGATTCCTCTCACACAGTTCCTCGGAGTTTATGTGTAGCTGCCAACTCCCAGCCGCTGCCCCGCCCTTTCCCACCGCTTCCCGCCGTCGGGATATGGAGTTTCACAACTTCTCCACCACTGGATCCCACGCCACGGCCGCTCCTCCTGATCATATAGAGATCCAATCAGAAAAATTGAATGATTATTGGGAAATTTTTGGTGTTTGAATGTACACTAGATATGATCCATATAGATGAATAGAGAGAAACTCTTTTATTGTTGTTTTAGTTGCATTGTGTGGAATATAGAAATCCAATCAGACAAATTGAATGATTATTGGAAAGATTTTGGTGCGTTTGAGCTGCTGCTGTTGTTGTTGTTGCATTGTGTCGATTGGGAATGGCATTGTTTGGTTTGTTGTTTTTCAGCTGGTGATTGGCTGCAGGTCCTTATGTGTACTATATTTAGACTACTTATGGGTATGGGAAGGGAGATATTGGGCAGCTATTCATTGCTGGGTTCGGATCTTCCATGTTGTTTGGCATCATTATTGGGTGTCTAGCTGATAAACAGTGAGTCTTCTTCCCCATTTCATTAATTAATTATCCCTTTGTAGCATTCTTGATGTAACACTTTTAATTGACTTACTTCGCATGATAAATGATTTTGTTATATGACACATTGATTAGTCGTTAGATTGTGTTGTAAGATACAGATTCTCAGATGCACGTTTGTACAATATTTGTGTTTGGGTTGATTGTTGATGAGGTTTTGATGATGGAATTTCAGGGGCAGTAAGAAGGCGTGCATGACTTATTGCATTACTTAAATACTGAGCTGTATCACCAAGCATTCCCCTCAATACAAGGTTTTGATGTTGGGAAGAATCTTGGGTGGTATTGCTACATCCTTGCTTTTTCGGCATTCGAATCATGGCTTGTGGCTGAACACTTTAAGGTGTGACGATGATCTTTGCCTGTCTCTTAAACACTTTTAAGACTTAGACCCTGTTTGGCAAAAGAATGTTAGTTGTTGGCTGTTTCATTTAACTGCTTGCTTGTTTCTTGATCACTTTTGCAGAGGGGATTTGAAGCTCAATGGCTGTCCTTGACCTTCTCCAAGGCTATTTTTCTTGGAAATGATCTTGTTGCTATAATCGCTGGGCTATTCGGAAACCTGCTGGTTGATACTCTTAATCTTGGTCCCGTATCGCCCTTTGATGATGCCTCAATCTTTCTTGCTATTGGAATGGCTATTATAATGCCATCATGGCGCGAAACCTTTGGTGATCCTTTAGAGAATAAGGACTTATTCACTCAGTTCAAGGGTACAGTTGTAGCTATTGCTTCAGGTACATCCCATGATGCACTCTTTGTATTAGGCTGAGTAAATACTCTTGATCATGTTGTGGATTCAATTTTTATTCTATTTGTGATGCTTAGTGGGTGTGATATGCTTCCTGTGGTTCAGATGAGAAGATTTCTTTGCTGGGTGCAATTCAATTGCTTTTTGAAGGCTCTATGTATACTTTTGTGTTTCCGTGTACTCCTGCCCTGAGCCTTAACAATGAGGATATACCCCATGGATATACTAATAAAAAATGTGCATCATTTCGCGTTTAATTTTGTTGCTGATGGCTCAACTTGCCGAGCGTGCACACATAAAACTCCTGAGATGCGGCCGAGCATGTCCTCCATCATGAAGACATTTGTGCAGGTAATACATTTGTGCAATGCATAAAAGTGATAATGACACTTGTATCCTTTTTTGCTCAACATGATGAACTTTGAAAATAGTCCACAACTTCAACATCTGGGAAAGAAGACTTGATTTTTGCAGCAGCTCGGCTGACTGTATCTTCAAAGGTACCAGCCTGTCATGATTTTGAAACCAATATATTTCTTTGCTCTTAACGTTCATGTGAATTTTCCTTTTCTTTCAATTTGGATGGGCAGAGGGTGTAATACTTTCACCATAACTGGTAATTTCTTTTCTTGCTATGTTGAATACCTACATTTCTCAGGAATTGTCTTTGGGAGGTTTGGGTTTAAGCGTCGTTCCTTCAGAAGCATGGAAATCAAGTGAAATCACCAAACTCAACCTTTGAAAGAATGCTAGTGAAGAACTTCCTGTTGAATTGTCTTCTTGTATTTTGCTTGAGGTGAGCTTTAGTATGTCTGGAGATTATGCATTATAAAGTTGTTTGAACTTATAAAGCTGAGCTCAATAGGGATTCTTACTTCAATTTGTTTCCCCATTTAACTGTTTTAACTCAATACCAAGCAGGTATTGATTTTATCCAGAAACAAAATAAAAGAGTGGCCTACAGCTGTCTTAAAATCCCTCCCGAAACTCACATGCCTAAAGCTGGACAACAATTCTCTTGGACGGGCAACAAAATTTCCCTTTTTGAAATTTTATTTTCTTCTGTGTTGTGTCATGTGTGAGTGACATTGAACCTGTTTCTTACAAAGATTAAGTGCGTTAGATAATCTTCTCTTGCACATACATAAGACTTGCTCTCTTGTGTTTAAAGTAAATGATTCTCTTCGTTCAGTTATCTAAAATATCATCTCATTATAAGTCATCCCTTTTTCTCTTGCTGGACTTATAGATTTCATCAGAGGCCTTGAGTAGTAATCCAAAAGGACAAGTTTTGTCAAATAAAAAGGCTTCAAGTGAATAAAAAAAGTGTGAGCGTGAAACTGATGTTTGCGGTATGTTAGCGAGGTATGTTATTGTTATTCAGTAAAGATTGGTTTATTTGTGATGGATATGTTATTGTTATCGTGATTATTTTCAAATTTAAATGAGGTTGAATATGTTGATGCTTTAGGTTCTTGGTTATATGAAATGGACTGTGACTTATCAAGTTTTACAGGTTCACTCACTCAGCTGAGTGATGTAGATATATTGGAATGGAAATCTTTGTATGATTGTAGGAGATTAAGTTGTGTTTCCTAAGTTTGATCTTATTGTCACTGTTCAGGAAAGTGGAGCAGGTGGCGGAAGAGGCTGAATCATTAAAAGACAGTCTGGACAAGTATTTCTTTCAGTGTCAAAAGCGTAAGCAAGAAGCTCAAGAAAGAGCTGAATTGCTAGGATGAATTGTGAGAATCTAATTATAATTATATGCCTCATGCACTTCTTTAAGTTGATTCTTTTCATGTAACTTATGTTCCTTATATTATTTGGCATTTTAGAATGGGGAAGGATCTCATGTTATGAGGATATTTGACGATGAAGCCCAAGCACGGTAGTCAGTTCAGTCATCATATCTGCACATGCTGCTGTTTGAGTTTGTTGGTTTAGCAGTACTCAAATTGGTGTAATGGTGATCCAAATGTGTTTCTGATTGGCCTTTATGTTCTATATTTAGTATCTTTTACGCGGTATGCGACATGTGATGGGTAAGCTTTTGGGAAGCTGCAGAGTACTATGATGAGGACCTCGACGATAATCTGGAGAAAACTGTGTTTAACAATGAGTAAAGCCTGATTCTGTACTTGCGGAATTGGAACATACACTGAAAACTGTTTTTCAGGGTATCAGCCAACTGGAGGTAGAAGATGAGCTCCAAGATGATCTAAAACGTGCAACTGGGATGTTCAACAAGGATGGAGAGGATGCTAATAAACTTAGTCGTATACTTCAACTAACTGGTTTTAGTGATCCTGTTTATACTGAAGCATACGTGACAGTTCACCACTATGATGTTGTTCTAGATGTTACCAGCATTAACAGAACTAAGGAAACTCTTCAGAATTTGTGCTTAGAGTTAGCTACAATGGGTGATCTTAAACTTGCCGAGCGACCACATAATTATGCTTAAGCTCCTGAGTCAAGCAAGCAGATCAAGGAAAATATGAAGGTGTCCTCCACCGAGGCGGGGGTCATATTTGGGAACATAGTTTACGAGACCTCAAATATGCTTGAATGCACTGTCGTTGTTCTTTTGCTGCAAATAGCCTCTAAGCATAAGAAATTATGATTGTAGTAGTGTGTTAGGATAAATTGAACAGCTATCCTTTTGCTTGTAACATCTCTTTTGTAGACATGTAGTTCGTCCCAACACCTTATTAACTTTAGGTTCTATTTATTTTTGCATGCTGACTACATACATACATGGTAAGTGAGTGAATGAGTGAGCATTCTCAACTAATTTCAATACTGATACAATTTAGTTTGGTTTCTTGGATTCTTTGAAAACATCGTAAGCATTTTTTCTTCCTGTGAATTCATTTTAACTTGGTTCATCCTTTGGTTTGTGATGATGCTGCAGTTTGCAGAGTTACTCTTTTGTCATTTTTCTTCCACACAATCAGATGCTTCACTTGATTATCTACCACCATGTTCTAACATTGTGCATTGCAGGTTGTTGTAAACACAGTAATTGCAAATGAGAAGTAATTTCTTAACAACTTACAATGAGAGTTACATAATTGCTTTGCATGGTAATAAATTAATGTCACTGTACTGCTCTTTGACACAGATACGTGGAAAGCGATACGTTACTTCTCCGAGTGAAGACAATGATTCATTATTTGTTCGAAATATCAGTAACACATGAACAAAAGAAGCTGTTAGATTGTTTGTGTTTTAATAATTTGCATTATAAAAAGGCAAAAGAATATGTCCTTATTTTGTTAAATGGTTGCAAATAAAACAAAAGTTGTCAGATACTGTGGATATATTTGAAGTTAACAATAAACTAACCGATGGTTACTTTGAGGCATTGAAGCATTTTCAGTTTGTGAAACCTTCAATTTTCTTATCCCTTTTAACTTTTAACAGTCGATTCATGTTTATAGAGATCGTCATGAAAAGCACAATGAATATACTTAAATCAAACCACAGAATAACCATGCAAAAGAAAATAACCAGAGACACAAGGGTAGAGAAATTGTAGTAGTAGAATAACAAAGGAGAAAAAATGGAGTTGATGAAAAACGCATAAGAGAGGAGATGAGAATGGCGTGGAAGGAACTTGTGCTCAAAAACTTAAACCGAGCTGTAAATCATGGGTAGAAGTGTAAACGAACTGAATTGTTCACGAAAAACTCGCGAACAATTCGGCCAAAACTCAACTCGAATTTGATTTAACTGAGCTCGAGCCAAGTTTTTATAGTATTCGAGCTCGAGCTCACTAATATTGTTCATAAATATCGTCGAGCCAATGTAATATATATTTATTATTTATCATATTTTATCATTGGAAAAGTTTTGGGAAAGACCGTCTTTCCATAAACAAATGGAAATGCGAGGTTTAATTAGAATAATTAATGGTAAAAAGGTTTTAGTTGCAATAATAAAAATTTATTATGCAACATGCAGTAGTTATAAAGTTTATAAGCCGATTCATGCAACCCGAAATTTTATCTTCATTTATTCTAATTTACACTTTAAACCTTGGTCTTTCCATGACTTATGGAAAAACCGTCTTTCAAGAGATGTACTCAATTAACATTGGACCGTCAAAATAGAAAATAGAAAAACAGAAATAAAATTAGAAAGAGTACAGTATCATTCGTTTTGGTCTACTCCGCGGAGTATTTACCTTTTACCC
>JAULKL010000007.1:5052970-5066935 GCA_032355745.1 Rubia rechingeri
ATATTAAAAATTTATTATGCAACGTGTAGTAATTATAAAGTTTATAACCCGATTCATGCAACCCAAAAATTTTATCTTCATTTCTTCTAATTTGCACATTAAACTTTGGTCTTTCCATGACTTATGAAAAGACTGTCTTTCAAGAGACATGCTCTAAATTTTATAAAAAATTACAACATAAAAAATTAGAGACCTTCCATAAACCTAAGCCAACTAAGAACAGAACTTCGTATCAAAGCTCTCTATCATCATAATAAATATAGAATACATAAACCTAAACCAACCAAGAACAGAAATTCGTATCAAAGCTCTCTATCATCATAATAAATGTAGAATCCATAAACCTAAACCAACCAAGAACAGAACTTCGTATCAAAGCTCTCTATCATCATAAATATAGAGTACAAGCAATTCAATCATTAGTGCAGATTACACTGTTTTACCATGTGCACTTCAGTCATTAGTGCAGATTACACTGTTCTACCACATTGTAAAAGAACATCGTATTCCATCGACAAAACAAACTACCTATTCTGTGAAGGAAGTGATGATAAAGCAGATTGAATCAAGCTTCCAAGCCTGCCTCTCAAATTGGAAATGGTGTTTGCCAAAACTTCCTGGGAATTCAGAATCTTCTTCCAAGACGACTGATCACCATTGTTGTCCGACAGTAGAAGCTGATTCTGGAGATGAGTCCTAAGACTAGATTCTGCAACATTAACCAAACTTAGAGAAGCGTTAGTGTGCATCAGCTTTGTAACGAGAAACCCCGCCAGAATCTGCTGGTCGGACTTCACGAGCTCCGCTATGAAGCACGGGAACACTAGCCTTGTGAAAAGAAAAACGAGATCCTCTGGTAGCCTTGCCTCCTGGCACTGGCGAGAGAGATTCCCGACCATGTAGCAGATGTACGAGAAAGTTGTTCCGTAAGATGATTTGGTAATAATGGTTGTTAAGATACCCGAGGAAATAAGTAAAATCAGGAGCTCATAATCCCGGCCAGCTTCATCTGATATGTGATCGCGCTTCAGCTTTTCCTCCACGGATTCCAAGCACTGCAACTGCTGGGCTTCATAAGGAAGTGAAAGCATGATCTTAAGAGCTGCAAAGCAATCAGATTCAAGAAGAATTTGAGCCAGATTACGGGCATTTTCTTCATCGAGCAAAATTTGCATCTTCTGCCCCTTGTATTTATCCACCAGTACCAGGATGCCTCTGTACTTGGAAACTGTGATTAGTTTTCGGATGATCTCCATCCAACATGCATGAAGAGGATGGACCGAGAGAATGTCACTGATCTTTGTCTCGCTTATGCTAGGCTGTTCTTCTGCGAAGCTTTCCCATCCTTCATCCCAATCGTCATTTCCCCAACTGCTTGGACTTTCAGCTACTTTCGGAGAATCTCTTGTTTCACTCGAGAAAAGATCTTCCCACTCTCTCACTGTTGCAATTAACGCATCAACTTGAGATTCTGATTTTGCTACCTCGGATACTTTAAGGAAGCAAGAAACTGCTGATTCAATAGTCAGGAGATCTTCGGCCACAATCTCCAAGGCTGGTGAGATTTCAGATAATTGTTGCGATGATCTGAGGGCAACTAATGTACTTGCAAACTTGTTTGATGTATTGGCTTGGTCATCATCACTCGCCTTTTCGCGATTCGTGGAAATAGTCTGTCTGCTTTCCCACCCTTCCCAAGGAAGAACACCAACACTGTGATTTACCTCATAAGATGAATCTTTTACCAGTTTACCCGTAGTTGCAATACGCTGCATCAGCTCCAGGATGTATACTCGGATGTGACTTGACAGCTGCAGGTTGTCAGAAACCTCGCCCAACTTATTCCAAACTGCGAGCCGGACACCAGTCAAATCCTCCAAATTCCCCTCATATTTGCACAAAGACGAGAAGAAACAAAGTAATTCTTCTTGTTCAAGGGATTCGGTTTCCAAATCAGCCAAAATCCGCTCCAATACATTTAGATAAAGACGGGGAAGATCCTGGACATAAAGAGACAAGGTTCCTGGTGGGAGATAATTTGATGCCTCAGCGAACACTTTTGCAACAGTAAAAAACCTACACCCAGCCAAAATCATTGCTCCGCAGAAATCAGAAACTTCGGCAATTGGATCACCTGTAAGGCCTGTTTTACTGAAACGAGTAACAGTACCCCAACCTTCAAATTGAGAGACTTCCCCCTTCATGATCAAGTTCAGGAAGACTTCGACACTTGTCATTAAACACTTGGAACATAAGCCTTTCTCTGAACTTTGAACAGATTTGAGCTCCTCCATGTCCATTAATTTAAGCCACACGTTTAACAGCTTGATGAGACCCTCCAGCCACATTGAGTCCATATCTTTATCCGAAGGTATCTTGAAATGTGATGCTAATGAAAAGAATTGCTCCATGATTTCAAGTGCATCTGAATACTCAATAACCTTCACATACTTGCGGAAAATATCATAGGTCAGCTCTAGCTCGGTCATAAGGCAGTGAAGATCCTGAAGAGATGGAGTGTGGATGTCTGTATCAGTCCCAGATCTAAGCTTTAAAGTTGTCAACAAGTTCAAGACATGGTGATAGTAGACATACTTCCATGTCAAAAGATGCCGAGGCATTGTATCTCCATATATACTTTCAAGGCTGCGAACCATATCCGCCAGTACTTCCACATTATTCTCATTAATGTGAGAACAGACTTCATCATTGAAGCAATCCCAGTTAAGATCTTGCATGTCAGCAATTTTTTTGAAGTTTAGGTCGCCAATAAAGGACACTCGACCACATTCCTGTCCAAATATCTTACTGATATGGGATAATCTGGCATCATTAGTTGGTGGATTTTCTGTCTCTAACTGCAAGTAGCACTCCGAGAGTAGATCATACATGAAAGCAAGCCGCAGCTTGTCATGCCCGTCAATCATTGGATAGATAGACAGCTTAATGACTTTTATGACATCTTCGGCAGAAGTGATAAGTTCATTCTTATAAGCAGAAAATTCAGCAGTGATATCATCGACGGTCCAAACATCTGAAATGAATACTGAACTCAAAAAGCTCAGCAGCACCTGGATAAGAAGGAAAAACAAGAAGCCTATTATTTGGATTTCGAATATTTAACTACTGAAAGACTTTATATGACGATATTGCACAATGGCACGTTGCATGGATCAGGCAAAGAAATATTCAAGGGACATGCTTACCTTAGAGTGATCCACACCATACGTATCAGCTAATTTTAACATATCAGTCAGTATATATTTCTTCTCCAATTTTACGGATTCGATAAGGGAGAAAATTACAGCCTCTATGTAATCAGAGTCCCCGGACAGAAAACGAGCAGTTTCAACACCCGGAATTATTTGCTCCAAAACCCTTGATTGGTCTGCAGCGCGCTTGTGCTGTTCTAGTTTCACTTTCCATTCTCTCCAAAATGCTGTCTGAGTCATATTTAATTCATCTTTTTCAGCTAAAACAAAGAAGGAATGTCGGAAAAAATTTAAAGTTAAAAACAAGAAGGCAAAAACCAGACAAATATAATATAGTAAGGAAAGACAATTACACTGCAACATAGATGACGAGGGTTACAGAATATCACCTTGAGCAACTGATTTGTGTTTCTGTTGGAATTCTCTTAAAAGGAGCATCCTCCTTTGAGCAGCATCCCCACATTCAGATCCACGGTTGTGTAGTAAACCATAAATCATTCCCACATTCATTATGCTAGCAATTTCATCATAGTTTTCCCTTTCTTTAACAAATCCTTCAATTATATTCACGCCAGAGAAAGCATCCATCAGATTTAACAGATATGAGCATCCTATAATGTCTTCATCTTCAGTAACTGGAGATTGCATGATTGATTTAGCAAGGGAGGCGATCAGACGGTCTTCAAGAGCAAAACCATTCCTTGCCAACCAGGACATAATTGTCAAAACTGCTTGTGTCCTAACACTAGCGTATTTCTTACCCGACTCTTCTTCATTTGCCAATTCCAGTAACCATGGAAGGCGTAATGCAGCAAAGGACAAAACCTTCCCATTCTCTGTGAGGAGAGGTTCCCATCCATTACCAGTATTATCAGGAAAATGTTTTGCAACTAAAGACAGATTATCTTTTATACCACTTAACTGCCCTTCCAAATCATATCCAGAACCACCAAAGTCAGCCGAACCTTGTGTATTGTAGAGTGGATATGAGATGGCTAGGTTATCCTTTTCTAAGAGCTCAGGAGGCTCAGTACCACTCAGTGTCATCAAATTTTCACACTGCCCTTGCATGTCCAAATCTTTCCATGCATTAAGCAGCTCTCCAATGGATTCTTCATCACAGTGGCTCAGAGAAAATCCTAAAAGAAATTTACGAGAATTCACATCTATGTTATCAAGTTGACTTCTAGCTAGTGCAGCACATAGATCCCAAACAGGGCCGTGACCTTTTTTTGCTAATTCAAGACACAGATCAAAAGCCAGCTGCAGATCTCCAGCAACTGCTGCTTCTCTTGCAATAGCTTCTTGTACAATTGATATATCTTCATGTGAGCTCAACCCCAGAAGTTTGGCAACTTCAATAAGTTCTTTGACATTGAGATAAGCTCCAGCCTGACTTGTAATTGCCAACTTAACGATTTCAAGTGGATCTTTCATTTGTTTAAATTGTAATGGTAGAATAGTTACTCCTAGTTTCGGAAGATTCACTGTAACAGCATCAATCATGTCAGTCTCTACCTTTACGTTTCTGCTATTGGGAAAGATATTCAGGCACTCCTTGGCTTTCCATACCTGGCAGAAAAAGTAGCCAATTGATCAATAATTTGATCTTTATTCTCATGATATGAATCAAGAGTTAGTAATGCTTTCACCAGTAAAAAGGGAAAACGGTAATACTGTAATATGACAATCACATTAAAAAAATGCCAGATGAACCCCCCACCCGCGCCAAAAAAAGGAAAACAAGGATAGATTGAGCATCCTGAAATATTACTCTATGGATTGAATGACTGCAAGAGCGATCACATATTCATTCATGCTTCTGGCTAAAAAGCAACAAGGATAATCAGTTCTTTACGTGCCTCTGGCTAAAAGGCAACATAAATGAACTAGAACTTGCAATAGTGAACTAGAGTGACGAATAATCATTTTCATGTCATTCATACAATGAGTAGCCTACTTCAGATCATTACATCAAACTTACAACTAAAGAGAGAAACATGCCGTTTATGTATACGATATTAATAACATCCATGCATCCTTGTCTATATCAAGTGTTAAAGTTACAGTAATTCCATGAGTTGAATTGATACATCTCAGCTTTGCAGTACTCGTGTATAGCTATTTCCACTTTGTTTCCAAATAAAGGAGTGCCTAAAGCATGTAATCTACTAGAATGAACAGAATTGTTTCACACTATAATGGAGATGCACTGAACCCTGCTGGCATATCTATACTACACGTCAACAACATCTTATTAATGGCATATTCATATGATCCAGCAACAAAGTTTCCCAAATAACCAGAAGGAACAGAAAAATGCAAAATAGTTAACTCTTACTTCGGGGCTGTCAAGACTTGATGCTGAGAAGAAATATTCTCTTGCTGCTTGAATGACAAGATTTTCAGCCTTATCTGATGCCAACACTACCGAACCCGTACCTTTCAGGTAGTTCCTTGCCAAAGAAAATTTGCCTGCCTTAAGCAGTCCTCTGCAGAATTCTATCAACATAAACTCCAAATCAAGGAAAGGAAATGCTTTTTCTTGTAAAAATCGCAGATCATGCCACAAAGTTGCCCAATCATTATCCACTCGACCAAGATGCTTTCGAACAAATTTAGAGAGTACAAGGCGAAGCATCTGTTTTACAGCCTTTTCATCTTTGTGTGCCTCCCTGAAAAACTTCATAGGCTTTGGCACCTGCAGACCAAAATAAGTATTGTGTTAACTGTTCAGTAAGAGCAGTAATCACACATTCAACAGCTCAACGTCTAGCATGAACATTAGAAACAGTACCAATGCAGCAAAATTGTGTACTGTGGCATGTAATCTGCTACTTCCTCTGTCTAACTGTGTTCTTCACACCTCCCAAAGTTTAAGGGGAAGTAAATACGTGGAAGAAAAACAATGGAGGGAATGAAAAGAATTAAAGAAACTAGAAAGTAATTGAAAGGAGTAACGAGAATGAGCTGACGTTTGCCAACAGTAGAGAAAAGTAAAGTAGTGAGAATGTAGTGAGACAAATTTAAAAGGAAAGTGTGACAAGCACAGTGGGACTGGGGAAGCAGGAAACAGTGACAGAGACCAAAAGCAACAAGTAAAAGTAATTACGTTTTTTTCAATACTGGTTGGAATACACTCCGCAACACACAGAAACTACATTTCAATTTTTCCTTGTATCTTGACGATGAAAGAAACTATCTGAATTTCCAAAAACTAAAGTAATTGCAAATCCTATACCAAGCAAGGCAAGTTAAATTTAAGTTTCCAACTAACCAGACACGGCCTAGGACGTGAAAAAGTACAGAATCGGAGGAGTTGAAGAAAGGGGGAAATCATTCTGAAATCATAAAAAACAAGAGGTGCCATGGTAAAGACATTTCACCTGGTAAAGTGTCAAAAGCCTTCCTGCTTCAATGTGGCCTTCAGCAACTTTTAGCTGCATCTTGAGGTTCTCATTACTAATCCCTGAAATATAAAATGCCAATGCATATTTAGTATCATGACAAGCCGCTCGACATTTATCAGAATTGAGCAAATTAATCCATTAAGCTTCAATCATCACAAAAAGAATTTCATATTCATATAAACTTCAAACAACATAACAGAGTAAGGCTGCTAATACATATCGAGTTTTGTGATAAATGAACTTAAAAAATACTCCCTCTGTCCCCTACTTGTGTCCAACCTGCCTTATTTGGTGTCCCTTTTGGTAAATTTTTTGAATATAAATAAAAAAGATGACATTTCTTTATGGTAGGACAGCTATAGAGGGACGGGGGGAGTAAATAATTTCACCTCCTCTGAATTACTAACTTAGAAGAGATTTAACAACATATATCCTTCGCCTATCAGGTAAGCTCAAGGCCTACATAGTATGATAGAATAGAGGTGATGTAAATTTAAGTTCTTGGCAAGAGATATGACAAAGTAAATGCACAGGTGAGGTGATAAATCAATTTACCTATTTAAGTAACCGAACGGCTCAAATTAAAAAAAACAATTTAACACTATAAATTAAGATATCATTAACCCTGCAAAATTTCACTGAAATGGAAATAAATGCTTGGAATAAAGAGGAAAAATTATTACCCAGATTTCCAAAGCCAACAGCGCCAAAATATAAAATTTGTAAGAAAATTGTAGTATTGGAGAACAAGAAACAACAGTAATAACCAAAAAAATTAAATTAAATTGATTTACTTTGTTGATATGCATTGCAATGAAATCCCTATAAATTGAAAACGTTTACCTTGTAAAGGAGGAAGTGTAGACAATATGGAGGCCATGGTGCTCCATTTATCAATAGAAGAGCACAAGTAAATGCAGTCTAGAGCACAAGTAACAACTTCAGTCTCATCCTTGAAAAAGAAAACATTTTCCATAACTTTGCAACCTTCTTCAATTGTTATAAAACATAACTCCAGCTTATTTTCCAAAGACATCTCTCTCAACCATCTAGCTAGAAATGAGTCAGTTGTCATATCCAAAGGAGATTGAACTCCTATCAGTGCAACACGGTTCCTCTTCTGCATAAAAGGGATTGCATGTTTTTGCAATTTTTTTATGACGTTATCCTCTCTAATTCCTACAAGCATCATCTTGAACTTCTCGTAATCAGGTAGCTTCTCCCAAGCAATTAAATTGAGAGAAATATCCACTCCATCAGCATTGTCATCAGAATAAATAAGCTGATGGAGGTAAGATATATCCTCAAGGAAGTGCTGCAACTCTGGAATGCCCTTGCGACAGGCAAAATCAATCAAGAACTTACAGTTGTCAAGCTGTCCACTCAATTGATCAATATTACTAGCCCTATTTTTGTACCACCGACAGAGAGAATCAGTTGATGGCCACTGGAGTCCTGTGCATTTCTTGATAAGTAGTTCGGTCCTCATCAGATTGTTGTTCTCAGATAGCCTGTTGGCAAATGAAATCATCTTCTCGCATTCAACCCAATCTTCTTCCCTCGTAACAATACTTGCCGGAGGGGAACTCCCAGGAAGCAGATGTGCATAAGATTGAACTGGAACTGTCTCGGGGATAGCATCAAGGATTTCCAAAAGGGAAGGAGATAGAGAGTATGGATGGCGTTTGAAGAGAAGATTCAAAGCTCCAATCTTTCCACTCTCTGCAAGGACTGTAGCAGCTTCATTAATTGGTGAACTACGGAACTTTTGGTACTCCTGTGCAGAAAACCTACAGTAAGACCAACTAATCAGATCAATCGATGAGAATCACCAAAGTCCTAGTAGCCTAGGATGATGAAAAGGCATCAAATCCATGTGTTCGGATTTCATCAAAAGTAAACATCTGGAGTTTTGCATGTAAGGCAAAAGACCCAGTAAATCTGTAACAGGCATGCAAAAGATCTAAATTGTCATTCATGAATGTATCCTATTCCCATACTCTTAAATTGTCAGCAAGATTAGGATATTAGCAAGAGTTGTGCTGATGAGGGGAGAAGTTACATTTTGTTCCCAGACCAATAGTTCAATTCAGAAGGGAAAAGAAAAGGCCAAGCTAGTAAACCAGACAAGTATACTGAAGCTCTTCTAAAATGTTTCCACTGTATTAAATTATTGAGTATGTGTACTGTAAAGGTTTAAAAGGGTGTTCTATAATAAGGAAGATGTGTTTTGAGTCGTGTAGACATGCATGATAAGTTTGAGACAGCATCCTGCATCTCAAAGCAAATCATTTTTTCTAATGTCCAGTTTCAAAAGATTTCCTTGAAGAAGATACAAAGACCATCTCACCGTGTATAGATAGATGTTATCACCTTAAGAATGAAATAAAATTAATATCTAGCCCTAAGAATGAAAATTTATCACCTTCCCATGTTTATCCCCAGAAATGTTTCTAGAAGGTCTCTGTATAGTAGTAACTTTAGTCTTTCCACACGCAAGTTCCAAACAAGACTGCTTTCATCTTCTTCTGATTCAGAAATCCTGAAACTGTCTGTTAGGCGGAGCCCACAAGCCAGTAAAGCCTTCATTGCATCTTCTGTATGTCCAACACAGTTTACACACTGGGAAACAACAAAAACTCGGTCCTTAATGGTTAAGAGCAATTTATTAATCTCATTTATCCCTTGACCAGAAGATAGCCACTGTGACTTGAGCACTTTGTCTTTATCCAGCTTGTGATGATCAGCAAAACTAAGAGCAACTTGAAAGTCTTTATTACGAATTAGTAGATCATACATTTCGGAAACAGATCTTTCTAGTAGCGAGAACAAGCTCCATTGCAGTTTAGCACAATCCAACTGCTCAATGAGACACGAATAATTTATTTCTTTACCCTCCAACTGAATACAGCTTTGCCCAGAGTATGTAGTCTCCAAAAGAAAAAGGTTCCTTGACAGCTCCTTAGCTGCTCCCAAAAGTGGCATAGAGTAAACAGGAGCATTCTGTAACAGTTTGACACCAGTAGAGACATTGAACAGCATAAATGTGCCATTCTGCTCCACAACAGCAAGTGCATCATCAGACCACCAACTAAAATCAACAACTTCATTCATCAAATCTATGCTTCTACTTGACACGTTAGTCCCTGTTCCCATGTGATGAGTTTTTCCAACATATAATTTTGAGATAGTGCAGGATTCTTGATAAAACTTAAAGGTATGCAAGCAGCCTCTGACATCTAGAGTGGCAATAAATGTTGCATGAGGTGAGATCAACACTTTTGAGAATGTCAACCTGCCAGGGTAAGATTGTTCTTCAGAATATGAACCGTCAAACTCTATAGAAACCATCAGTTCCAAAATCGAGCTGCTACCTCTCCGCCAAAGAGAGAGATTACATATTCCTAAGACATTGTAGAACACATAAGATACATGAGAGGACATGATGAGTATACGCATGCACATATGTATCATGAAAAAGAAGCTAATAAGGCTATGTGTTATACAAAGTTTCTAAAATTTGCACCTGCATGAAGAAAATCAGGTATTCATTAAAATGCAAGAATGTACAAGTTATAAATTGTTAGAACCTACTGTGAGTATCCCAACCAACAGGCAAGACAGCTGTCCCAGAGCACTATGAAAACATTTCCTATGTAATGCAGAAAATCTCTGCTTCCCAAATTAATAGTATAACACAAAATCTAACAAAATAACAGGACAGAAAAATATTAATATTTCAAGACTTGAAATAAAGTACAAAAAAATAAAAATAGCAACATGAGATAATAAGTCAATTCAGCCCTCCCACCCCACCCACACACACAATAGTATTGGTTAAGAACCCAGTAACCCATTCAAAAACTAAAGTTATCCAGTTCCCAACCAACGTTACAACATCAGTTTCCACAGAAACTATGGGAGTTTTTAAGAAGCTGCATTCCCATACGAAAAAAGTAGCTGCATGTTGAATTATAGAACCTTGGAAAATATATGAACTTTGATGCAAGAGGAAAATCTAGAGGGTGCGGTAGGGATGCTAAAATACTTCTCATGCTTGAAAGTTGAAAGTTCATTTGTATTCTTCCCATGCCCTTAATAAAATATTTTCTAGAATGTTCACGTCAAATGCCAATGACTTGCTCTAACCAAGTTTGCTACCCGTGCGATAATTTTTATCCCTTTGTACCTATAACAAAATTAAGGCAGGGGAAGCGAAACTCGTGAAAAACAGTTTTTTACTTGTAAAAAAAAGGAGTCCCAGACTTTCTTTCGGCAGTTTAATCTGGGACAGAGGGACTATTTCATTATAAGACTAGCTGAGCTATGTCCTCAACATTGATAATTACTTCTACTGCGATAAGTTTCAAGTAAATCAGGTAAAGAATCTATGTCTATACATTACAGAAACATTTACTTTCACCATAAAAGTACCAAGATTTACCAACCTGGATCCTCAGCCTTGGAAAACGATAATCTACCATCACAACTAACTGAAGCAAACATAGAAAGCTTCAGGTGGTAATCCATACAGGAAATATTCTTTGGAAATTGCTTCTTTAGCATCGCTCCATTATGAGAGAGATGAGAAGCCAAAAATGAGGCACTTAAATCCTGACTGATTTCTATATCTTGGAGCAAACCATCTGAAGTAAGAATGCTGAAGGTGCACCTGAAAAAGATTTCAGCCACTAAGATACAGACGAAAAGGCTAATCAGAAAACTACAGACAAAGCACTTAGTTACAAGAAGGAACCTCAAGTTAAAGTGGAGCTTACAAGCAAGGTTTCTTTGAATCATTATCATTCTGGAAAATCAAATTTAATATTGGCCCTGAAACTTTTAAATGCTGCCCACTGATTCTGGTGATTTCTTGACCATTAGCTTTGATAAAGTACAGTGTATTACTATCATCAACCACTCCAAGTACATCATGAGCTTCTGACCACATTCCACATATGAATGTACCATTGTGTCCACCTAATGGATAAACAATACAGGAGCAGTATTAAGACGATGCATACAGTCCCGTAAAGATAGTACACTTGTTAACATGCCCAATGATTAGATTATGGGAATGAAGGGTGCTTGCAGTAGTTCTACAAGTAAAAGCCAACTTAGAGTTGCCAAGTGCAGGTCACTGGAAGGAAGAAACAAATTGAATACGATATCTGATTCTTAAAAGAGTAGAGATAATAATTCACAATATTTCACGATAATCAAGTCTCCAGGTTCTAACATCTTTCATTTAGAGACTCGGATGCATATGTCCATTATAATCCGCCAAGTTATGTCGGTAAGATACAGAATTCGATAAGTTTCCAGACATGAAAGAGCCTTTTTTTTCCTCTAAAGCTTGATAAAAGAGGAAGAACCATAACCAACTTCACCCATGCCAGTGCTTAGAGATACACACAATACAAAACCCATGCACACACTCATATGCTAGTTAGAAGTCGAATTTGAGACTCAAACAAGCAGGAAATATTGCTATAAAAGCTAATTGCCCTTAAAGATAATATAATGACCACTCTCCAGGATAAGGCACTTACTGGTAAAAACTCCAATTGGTTCTTGGTAACCACTGTCTTTATGCAAGAAAGTTATCTGATTCATAGAAACTACAGCCACATGGTCCGCATGAGGAGAGATGATCAATGCTGCATACCTAGATTTTTTACGGTTTTTATTCCCCATCCATCTCTCCTTAATATGGATGATGCCTTCATGGTGGAGGAAATAATCAAAAGAAAGAAGCAAATAAAGTAACAACAGAAGGTGCCAAAATTAAGTATAAAGTGCCATGTGAGCAACTTAAATAATGGTAAAACAAAGAGGGTCGAGCATTGAGCCTTGATTCGCAACAGCAATCAAATAATTTCACTCAGCATACTCGCGTGTTTAAATATCATCATCAAATAAGTACCTAAACATTAAACAAATTTGAGACAGACTCGTCGATTCCTATACTATAATGAACTGATTGTTAGATTCATAAGAAAGCAAGCAAGAAAGTTTGGCATATTAACTGCAATCTACACAGCCAAAGCCATATTGGGTCTACAAGTTTCAGCTAATAAAACAAAGGTTGAATTAATAAGATTGCTCCATCTTTTTTTCTCATACTCGTCTGGAACACTCTCAGTTTGGCCATGACCCTGATAATGGTAGCATTTATCTTCCGTGCATGAATTTTCCGCGCCTAATCCCAATATCCAGCCATCAATGGTATTGTGAGTTTTGTTACTGTTTCCCTTCTGTCTAACAACTCATCATCAACCCTTGAATCATCCAACAAACACTTCAAACTGTTACACAATAAACTGCACCAGTGTGGTCACAGCTAAGATAGTTCTACCAACATATGTATTTTAATCTACTGAATCTTACATTAAGATCAATTCGTCATGTACACAAACTAGTTTTTTAAACTACAGCATTTTATGTGTTTAAAAAACAGCATTTTATGTGTTTAAAAAACAGCAATAGTACAGAACTTCAGCTGTAGAGAAAAAGTAGCAAATTAAAACAAGATACTCTTCTAATTTCTAGTCAGAACTACAACTACAAAATCGATGAGCACAAATTCTAGAGAAGTAATTCTACTACATTGCGCGAAGATCAGGCGTACCTCGAGGTGTAAGGTACGACAGAAAGCTCCATCCGCCACCATCACTCGACTGTACAAATCATCAAATTACAAACAATTTACAATCACGCATATCGACAACTTCCGCATTAAAACTTCAAAAAAACAAAAATATGCAAATTAACTGAGTAACTAACTGTACCGGTTGTCGCCGAAACGGAGGGTAATTGGAAGTGTAGTTTCCAGAAGCGTGCCGCCGCGTTTCGAACAGAATTTCTCCCGGCGCACTTCCCATCGCGACTCGGAGATGAACTCTGTGTGATTTCAAAGCCTTGTTTCGCCGGAGTTAGGGAAGATTGAAGAGCACTATGAAACAGTTTGCGATCGGACGGTTCGACTGGATCCGGCTCGAGCCGGTGAAGCAAGACTATTGGACCTCTCGGGAAAACCGGCGTCCGGTTTAATCCGCGGTGATTGAAATATTTTCGCGGAAATTACATTTTGGCTCCCGAAGTTTATCAAAATTAGAGTAATTCCAGCAGATTATGTAAAATGGAGTTTTTAATTATATTTTGAGATTTTGATCATTTTTCATGTCCAACACATGCTGCATTGGAATTGCATTATTTAATTTATCAAAATTAATCAAGTTTGCAAACCCTCGCCCCAGCCCTTCCTCGCCGCAATCCAATATTCATCAAGTAATGCCTCCTTGTGGTTCTTTGGCTCAATGAGGGATATAAAACATTGCAAT
>JAULKL010000007.1:5854084-5868567 GCA_032355745.1 Rubia rechingeri
TTGAAATATAATTTGCACTTCATGTGTTTTTGATGTAGAAATTCGTGGATTGTGAAGAATTGAGGGGAGATATGCATTGTATTTTTTCCCTTAACTACTTTTTTCCACTGGATTTTCCAGATTAAGGTTTTTAATGAGACGATGTGCTCCAATGAAAAATGTAATTACTTTTTGAGACATTTTTCCAGAGATGAAGAAATTAAAGAAGGTAAAGTAGAATTGCTGAAGTTATGAGATTAAAAGTAAATTATTGGAGAGATATAGATTTGAAGAATTTAAAAATATTCACTTCTCATATTAATAACGATTTTATTATCTCTTTTCAATTTAAATTTCTTAAAATTTTAAGAATTACATAGTAATTAGATTTAGAATAAATTTTGTCTTTTCTTTCGCAAGAAGAATCCGATTAAAAGTTGGGTTTGGTTTTATAAATAAGACATGCGGATTGCGGTATAAAAACACAAATACGCAGAACTGCTCGATTTCCGGTGAAGTTCCGGAGGAGCCGGTGGCCTCGAGGAAGTCTGGGCTCGTCTGCGAGAAGCGGTTAATCGAGCGCCATGTATCTGATTTTGGAAAATGTCCAGTTACGGGAGAGCCTCTGACGATGGATGACATCATACCACTCAAAACTGGAAAGGTATCTTTGTGGCTCTAAATCTCGCTGTATTGGCTCTTGCTCTTTCAATGTCACTCTTTGAGGGATACGGAAAATAAGAGTACAAATAAGATTCTTCCTTATAATGTTTTTTTGATGTAGATTGTGAAGCCCCGACCAGTGCAAGCTGCAAGTATACCTGGAATGCTGGGAATGTTCCAAATTGTATGTTTCCTTGTTCCTTAGTCTCCTTCTTGCCAGTATGATAAGCTTGAGTTTATTATTCGGCTCTTTTCTGAAAGCTCTCTGATTTATTTTAACAATGATAAATTGTTAGCACGATTCCTGCAATTTATTCCTTGAAGAAGTAAAATCTGCTGTGGTTTTTCCTCTGAGCCCATTTTTTGCTCTTTTTTCCTGACATCTCTTTTGTAAAATCATCTTTTTTTATAAGTATGTTATTTTATGCTATCTGTTTCTTCAATTTGGTTACACAAACTCTGCTGGTTATCAATATATAATAATTAAAGTGGTGCATCTAAGTGCTTTGTGGATTATAGCTAGAAGTTTAATTGCCAGAGGCTACAATAGTTGATTTTATTCATTATTTCTTATTTATATTGGGGAATGTGATCCCTCAGATAGCTTGATTTTGCTTAGTGATGACATCATGCCTTTAAACCTTATATTCATCTATTTTATTAGGTTATGAGTGACAATTTGGGTTTTATGCTCTATGATGCCTTATAATAAAATTTTCACCTTTGATATTAGGAGGTTCCAGTTAATTCCAAAAAATGTTGCTCTAGTTGTTCTCATGCACCTTTTTTGCCTCCTCTATTCAGGAATGGGATAGTTTGATGCTGTCAAATTTTGCGTGTGAGCAGCAGTTGCGTACTGCAAGGCAAGAACTGAGTCATGCTCTATACCAGCATGACGCTGCCTGTCGTGTCATTGCAAGATTGAAAAAAGAAAGAGATGAAGCAAGGGGATTGCTTCCAAATGAAGTTGCTGCTGCCAGTTTAAGCAATGGAAAAAGAGCAGCTGAAGACGAGGATGTTGACCATGATGCGAAAAGCAGTCGAACTGGAATCTCAGAAAGTATGATTTCAGAGCTTATTGAGTGTAATGCACTACTTTCACAGCAACGGAAAAGGAGACAGAAACCTGCGACACTGGCTCCAATTGAAGAGGTGGAAAGATATACACAACTCAGTAGCTATCCACTCCACAAAACCAAGAAGCCAGGCATATTGTCTCTGGATGTGCACCATTCAAAGGATATTATTGCAACTGGTGGAGTAGATTCGATGGCTGTTGTGTTCGATGGAGAGATTCATTCTAAGGAGGTAACCTGTGTCAAATTTGATGCTGAAGGTGATCTTGTACTAACGGGATCCGCTGATAAGACTGTTCGCATTTGGCAGAAATCCGAGGACTAGGCACAGATCATACTGCAGAGGTGCTAGCAGTTACTGTTCATGCAACTAATAAATACTTTGTGACAGCTTCTCTTGACAAGTCATGGTGTTTTTATGATCTTTCTTCCTGTCTATGCCTCAAGCAGACTCATGATCTGAAGGTTTCAGTGCTGCTGCCTTTCACCCCGATGGTCTCATCCTTGGTACTGGCACCAGTTCTATGGTTTTGGGATGTTAAAACCCAGAATGCTGTCGTCCAATTTGAGGAGCCAGTTACATCAATTTTAGTGTTTTATCTTGTTTTTAACAACTTGTGAATCAATTATGATAACAAAATTGATGTTTGTTTTATAGTTGATTTTTATGTGTTTTTAATTGTTCTTGGTTAAATTTTATTATTGATGTGTTTAATACAGATCAACTTGAATGTTATTGGGATAATGATATTTAATTCCACCAATACGTAATCGTTGGAAAGGGTTAGTAAGTAGCGAATTCTTGTGAAAAATAGATAACTAGCTAAGACTGTAATGGCAAGATGGGGAACAATTAAGCGCGCGTTACTTCTTGCGAATACTTGGGTAATTGTTGTATCAGGTTCTTTTTATTCTTAATGCTATTGAGATGTGTATCTAGTTTAGCGAATACTTTCCGGAGACATTTTGGTAGGAGAAACAATTGGTTAATTATAATTAATCAATTGTCGGCATGGTAAGAAAGAATTAGGAGGATTCAGCAAATACTTGTCGTCCTATAACTGATAGATGCATATGAATTGATTTATCTTTACGCCCGTGATCGATGTTTAACTAATGTGAGCTATTCCGAGCCGATTACATTCATCATATATTTTCTAGATATTATATTTGTTAGTTTTCATCATTATTTCATATTTCATACCCATCTGTCCCATAATTATTGGTCTATTTACTTTTTCACGATCTTCAATGATTATGTTTGGCCATCAATATCTCTAGCTACATATAACATTTTTTCAATAAAAAATATATTTAGAAAATAAATGTTAAGATAAATCTAACAATATTTGCATGATATTTTTATTATACATATATTAATTTATATTTAGGGTCAAAGTTTACCAAGTTTGACTTTGAAAAAATAAATAGGCCAATAATATTGGGACGGAGAGAGTATTAGTTAATTGCATCATTAGCTGTTAGAAAAAATCCTGAAAATCAAGGCGTTTTGGCTACACCAAAAGTGTTCTATGTTAGTAGGCATTATTTATAAGTTATTGCTCCGTTCCTCCTACGATCGACTATGTTTGCTATTGTACTAATTTCACCATTAGAGTTGCAAATTATTTTGGTGAGTGAAATGACGTTCACCAGGTTCCTGACACTGGGGCAGACTTCTGGAGGGTAAAATTGTCCAATTATTTTTAAAGAAAACTAAGCAAATGTATTTTGGTCATTTTGGGGATGATCAACATTGGAATTTACCCTATCAAAGTCGATCTTGGATTTTTTTGGGTATAATGGAAACATTCAATGAATACTTAGAGTTGTTTCAACACTTTCGAAGAACTCGAGCACACTGTTACGAAGATGGTGGTATGGTTGTTAGAAGCATCTGTAGAGAGAGAGACGACTATACAGTTGAGGGGTGTACATGTTAAAGACTAGGAAGCACAAGAGGAAAAAAGAGGAGCTGATGAACATGTAATTAAAAATGCTAGTGAGGCTGGGTAGATTGGAGTTTTGAAGACCAGTGTGCTATGGAAACTTATTAAATAATAAGATATTATTTGAATATTAGTTGTATTTAGAATAAAATCATTTTCCTTTTATGTATAGATCTTTGTACTTTTATATATTTTAAATCCTGAAACCTAAAACCTAAAATTTTTCGCTGCCGTTTCCTCCAGCCGCCGCCGCCATCGGCTGCTCGTCTAACATACTCACAGTCGCCTTGCCGTAGATCCCCCATTTTGTTCCTTCCATATCCAAAAAAAGCTTCCATCTTTTCGGTAATTTTAATTGGCTTTTTTTTTGTAGATTGATAGATTATGGAGACCTATCGAAGGAGGCCGTTCAGAAAACGCAAAGAAGCCGCCTCGGTAAATTCATTATTTACTGTCTATTTTTATTGTTTCACAAGCACACGAGCTCTCTACGAGGCGGATGATGTCAATAATTTTCACGCGCTTTGGTCACCTGGTCTCAATTCCCAAAAAGTAAAAAGGGCAAAAAACATGATCTTTGTACGTAATAGTCTAGGAGTAATTGTTGTAAATAGCGTAATTAGCTAAGGCTTGTTTGCTAATGAAATGCTCCTATTACTGATCAAATATTCGGCTCTGCAAGACATTTCAAATTTACCGCATCTATGTGGTTCAAAAAGACTGTCAAATTGTCAATATCCTATATCTTGCTCTCATTTTTTCCTTTTGAAAATGATTTCTTGCTGTTGATACGAAATAAGTGAAGGGCTTCAAACTTACTTTGATAGACTGCACGTGTGTTGTGCATATTGAATGGAATGGTGCATTAACTTTTTCAGGGATTGGAGCAACCCGTTCTCAAGAAAGGCTTACCAGTTTCTAAATACCGTTCAGATTGTCAGTTGATCAGCAGTACTGGTACTCTACTAGTATGCTTTGAGTGATGCATTTTCTTGATTTGTTGCAGAAAACCAAGGGCTTAGTTTTCATTTTTCATTTCTCTTGTTTAAGTTCTCTGGTTACCCTTCCAAATTCATTGTGTTTTGCTGCTCGAAAGAACTCATATCGTGTTCTTATGACTTGCCGGACTATTGGCACCCAGCAAATGTGAATTATGATCCTCCCGCTGTTTATCATTTCGATACAGATCCAGTGGAAGTGGGCCATGTTTACGAGATCGATCACCTTCACTTGCCTCTCAACACCCCTGTTCATCTAAGGTCCATCCGGGTTGCCATGGTGAGTTGATAAATAATAACCGCCTTCCAAGTTCCAACATAAAAGACCAGTCTTTGATAACCAACTGCATGAATCTTTACCGAATTTTTCCGGGATTGATTATGATCTCCAGGTGAAAGAGAAGACGGAGCTGAAAGTGGAAGTGAAATATCCGAGCTCTGTTGCTCTCGAAACCTTCTTCAGTAACAGTACCGGAGGTCCGTGCCCTAGTTTCGATGAGAATTTTGTGATGGAACCCGCTCTTGCCTCCAAAGTGCTCCACCGGCAGGTCCATTCTCTGCAGTTTACTGATAATATGCACCTGAAGGAGTTCTGGTTGGCCGGTGAAAATGCCCCGAAAAGAGATGCATTGACCAGTGAATCGGACGGCGGTTACAAGAAAGTTGATCTTTTGACGGAGCTGGAAAAAAAAACATGCTTCGCTGGGCTAGAAGAAGACGGTGCAAGTTCCTAGAGAAGCATAAAGACAAAATGAACGATAATGCGCAGTCTTCCTCCAGTTTGTACGCTAAGAAGACTGAAATTGGAGGCGATGAAGACCCGGATGAAACAGAGGATGATGAAGATGATGATGGTGATGATGAACAAGAGGATGATGAAAGGGAGGACGACAAAGAGGCGCACACAGAGAAGACTAAGCTTTTGAATAAGCAGAGGCTTCATAAGAAGAAGACCACCAAGGATAGATGGTCTCCTGAGAGGTAAAAAAAAACTCCACTTTTCTTTAGGCCATCAGTTTCAACAGATCCATTTATTCACTAACAGTTGTTTCTTGTGTCCAATCTAATCTTCTACAGGTACCACGCTGCTACTGTGAAACTTTTGGCTGTGATGAAAGCTAAAAGGGCCACAGTAACTAACCCCATTCTCAGGCCTGACCTGAGGGAAGAGGCAAGGAAGAAGATTGGAGACACTGGGCTGTTGGATCATCTCCTCAAGCACATGGCTAATGAGCTTGCACCAGGTGGGGATGTAAGGTTCAGGAGAAGGCATAATGCTGATGGGGCGATGGAGTATTGGTTGGAAAGTGCTGATCTTGTCGACATCAGGTTGGAGGCTGGAGTTGATGATCCCTATTGGGTTCCACCGCCTGGGTGGGAACCAGGTGACTGCCCTACACAGGATCCTATTTTTGCAAAGGAATTGAAGCTTCTGAAACAAGAGGTTCATCAACTTGAGAGGTAAATTTATAGTCTTCTAGCTAGTTTGATTTAAGGCAACGGCTTATCTTGATTCTTGGGCTCCGTCTGCTTCAACTTTTCTTGGTTTGTTATTAGAAATGTCAAGGACATGGCTCCTAGAAAGCTGATGGAGGAAGAACTTCAAAAGCTAAGAAGGTGAGATATATGTACCTTCCGTTAGAGAACTGAACATATTCACTGGTCTTTCTCCATCTGCGTTTATTCCTCATTTTGTTATATCTCTGCTTGCTTAATTGATCAGGGAGATGAGCGCGATTGCATCCAGCAAACAGGAAGACCAAAATCCAGCTAATGAGGTTTCTTCAAATCCTTCTGATATAGATCAGAAGTTGAATCAGATTACAACCTTACTGGTGGGTTCAAAATCTGATATAGCCAAGGCACCTGCTTCTATGGTATAATATCTAATTAATTAGTCTCTGCATGAATAAGTTTGATTTAAAGATCAGACACCACCCTGACCCTACTGTTTTGATTCTGGCAGAAGGAGAAGTACAAAGAACAGCTGTTGGTTATTCAAGATGTTCTTACAGAGATACAGGTAAAGTTAAGCTTCCCCTAAAAAGTTACTCGTGCCTGAATTTGATGAACTTCTTGTAGTTGCTAAACATTCCCTCATAAATTGTTTGTTTAATTTATTGAACATGCTATATGTGCACAAATTTTATTCAATGCATTCAAACAGCACAAACTTTCTAGTTCAGATTTCAGTAGCTAGGGACAATTTCTACAAATGACCATCGGAACTGTCTGACTATGGAATGCATTTGTTCAGGCTGAAATAAAGAACTCACTGCCCGAAGATTATGCACTGACGACTCCTGCAAAGGAATTTGGAACTGAGTGATTCAGAATTTGGAGCTCTGTCCTTTAACTTTAGCTTGATTATGTTTCATTTTGGCATGTCGACTACAACGGCAGTAGAAACTACTTTAAATAAGGCCATGGAACTTCAGAGCTGCTGAAGTTTATGGTTCAGTATCATTCCATAGTTAAAAACCGATGCCTCAATATGGGATTGTGGATATTCATTCCACAGATCTCATTTTCTGCTTGAACAACTTTTTGAAGCCACTATATTATAACGTTGTCCATTTGCAAGCTCACACACCGATTACGCTGCATTGTGTCTGAGATTCAATGGACAAAAATTAGCTTACCTTATTTTGCAGTTCCACGATTCATTTATGATTGTTGGCTAACAGGAGTTTAGGTCTGCCAAAAAAATGGAAAGACGATGAACTGCTACGAATTGTTTAAAATGGAGCAATTGAATTGCTGCTATACCAAAAATAAGACCCCTGAATCTTAACTTAGCCATCTAAACTGAAGCATTCTGGTATGTGTTCATGTTCTGGCGATCTAGCCAGAATTGAAGCAATACAGTTGATCACAATTTTGCTGAAAAATTCCAACAAGAAAAGCATAACTCCTGAAAATTAATGCAATCAAACAGAGCTGTTACAAGCTTCTTCAGATCATCCTTTCGTGTGTGCAGCACTCAGAGCTATCCTTAACCTATGAAAGGCATAAACTAAACCTTATCAGAACAATATTCATCAAAAGACAAGAAAGCACGGGTGACAAAATTCAGCAATTCATCTCAACATTAGTTTCTAAAACACGGTGCAAATGGAAATGAAGATAGGAGTTAGGACCACGGAGATCACCGAGTTAAGAAATAGGAAAGACCTGCATGAATTTGCAGGTACTGTTGGAGGCCTTATGGCGGTGACATGGAAACCTGATTTCAGAAGATGCCTGTTTCATCAAAGCATCATGGTTATGAACTTATGAGTAAAAGCTAACCCCTCGAAAACATATGACACGTTGTTGGGAAGTGGGGAGTAAACCTGCTAGCTTCCAGGGCCTTCGCTTCACTTCCAACCACGAGAGAAACAATGGGACTAGTTATGGGAATTCCTGTCATGGCTCGGAATTCCAGTACACGATTCCATACTGCCTTTCTACGCCATGTCTCTTCTCTTGCAACAGTGAGAGCAGCTGCATAGGAAATAAACTAAGTACGAGGTAGATGGTAACAGACAGATATTTAAACCTCCCTAACAGCCTCATTTATGGTATTTTTCATCCAACAGAAAAGGTAGAAAATACAATCAAAGCATTAATGATGAATAGAAAATACAATCAAACTTCTATATGTATAATCTAAGCTTACCATGGGCAGCTGCAACAATTGGTACCGGTGTAGAAGTTGAAAATATGAAAGAGCGACCCCTCGACTGAATGAGCCGCTTCCATTTCTTACTGTTTATTTTGAATACAGGGGAGGTTTGTGAATACAAAGATAATGCGCCCATGAAAAGAAAACACATGGTTTGATTAAGATTACAACAAGAAACAATGAGTTTCTCTTTTATGATTGCAGGTATATTAGTCCATTCAAACTACGTTTATATATATATATATATATAGGTATATTAGTCCATTCAAACTACGTTTATATATATATATATATTCTTTCAGCCCTCCGCTATCTAGTACCATATGCAACTCTCTGACTCCCTCACAATACATCTTTGTTTACTGGGAATTAGAAATAATTGAGCTCAGCACAACAGGGCACTTCAAATCCTATTTTAGATTTTTAGATCACCTTCACGTGGTCTCCTCTCGACAATCAAATTCCAATAACATCAACTAAGAATGCAGGAGCAGATGTTCTCAGAATATTCACCTGCACGCTATAAATCCACCATGGCAACCAAAAGCTTTACTTAAGGTGCCGATGCAAATATCAATTTCTTTCTCACAATTGAACTTCTCAGCAGCACCCCCACCAGTTATGCCGCAAACCAACGTGCCATGAGCCTGTGTATTAGTGACAAAAAAGTAGTTCAGATTACTTGATTTCCAGGCCAAAAACCAACTAAATTTATTAACGATTTAGGTAAAACAGAATCTGAAGTATACACATTAATATGCAGAAGTGTGTGTGCATATGAGAACTACCCAAATGATTGCCCAAGTGAATTATAGGTAAATTTGGCCTGTCGTACACATAAGTAAATTACATATCCGATTTCAGCATACTTACATCATCAATTGCCAACAAAAATCCATGCTTCTTCCGTAGCTGTACAAGCTCAAGAATCGGTGCAAAGTTTCCATCCACACTAAACAGGCTGGTAAAGAACACACAACTGATTAGCTATGGAGAACTTCATATTCTTTCATTAGTTACACTACTAAGTGACTAACAAGCAAGGTGAGACATTTTCACACTCTATGCCACATATAAAAAACATGGAGTGGGTCTGAACAGATAAAAATTATGCATGAGTATTTGTATGTCTCAAAGGGTGAAACAATGCACCAAAAACTCATAGATTTATCAAACTGCCACTACTTTTGCACGAGAATGCTAAGTATGAGACTTAACAAAAAATGAGTAGTAGCCAGCACAAGCAATCATCCGAGTGAAGTGACTGACCTATCGGTAATTACAACTTTCCTCTTCATCGTGCAACTTGATCTGTTTAGTACATTTTCAACGTTGTGAGATGCAATCGTAGAGTGAAAAAAAATTAGGAGATAGCGGCACAAAGTAACCAAAAAAAGTACCAAAACTTGCAATAAATCATCCAGGTGCAGCATATCACAATGTCTGTAGATATAGGTAACCGAATTTGCTTGCTTCTCAGCTCGTCGGATACCATCAATTATCGATGCATGATTAAGAGAATCTGAGAATATAGCGATTCTATCATCCCTAACTGGTTTCCCTCCCTCAGCTAAGAGTAAACCAACACTTGCCAATGCGGTCAGGAATGCCATATTGGCTGAAAATCCTGTGGGACAAAGAAGGCAATCCTATGAAAACATCAGAACAACAACTTATCAGCTTAGATCCCCGCATGCACTCCGCTGGTGTCATCAAAACTATTTAGAGAAACAAAGTTCAAACATGCAGTGAAAAGGGTTCATAGCTCAGAAAGTGATATATTGTTAATGAACTGTCAACAAATGTTAGATCAATCAATTAGTTAACCTATTTCAACATCAATACCGACAAAGTGGGGAATTAACCAGTAATAATCCCCATACTATATCCATTTCATTAAGTTTTAACTTCAAACAGGAAAACAGAATGCATTCCCTGAATCCAATGAATCCATGTAAAAAAGACTGTCTTCACTTGTACAAGGTCTAATAGACAATTTCAAAGTACTGGACAAACGTGTGATACCTCCTTCTTCTTTAAGCAAGCCAAGGATGACTCCAACAATCTGTGGTAATTCGTATACCCGCATATCAATGCGGAACCCCATTCCATGCTCCTGAGCAGCCTGATAGTCCAAGAAAAGCCAATAAAATGAAAGTAACAATCCCCCAATTAAACATAAGAAAACCAAGATTAATCAGCACCAAATGCCAGACCTTGGCGGCAGCCCTGATGACTGATGGATGTGTACTCAACCCCAAGTAATCATTGCCAGAGAAAATCAGTAAAGTCCTCAACTTTCCTTCCCCATCATCAGCCTCGGCAACATTGCCATTCTTCAAGTCATCCCCTGTTCAAAATAGCAACACCTATGAATACAACGACATACAATGAAACCCTTTTCAGTAATTCGGGCCTAAAACACTTCAAATACCTGAACTGGGAATGTCCTGTAGCCATTTTTGAAAAGTGGGTTCTGAAATTTGAACCTCCACAGAGGCCCTGTCCCAGTGGTGGAGGCCGTCGTAAAAGTGGAGGTCTTGTGGTGCGATGTGGTGGGAAGATGGTGTGAGTTGGATGGGTCTCAGGGATCGAAGAATCTTTGAAGAGTGGAGCTTTGAGAGCGCCACTTCGACCCATAAGTCCCAACAATTAGCCATTGTCATCCACCTCTACATTTCTGGGAATACTTGTGAGTTTGAAGGGATTGATTATCCTGTTTTTGAGAATACGGAGGAATTAGTCTCTTGGAATCATCAGCATTCAGAAGTAGGAGACAATTGAATGTAGTGCAAAAAACGGGGTTAGCTGTTGGTTAGCAACCGCCAACCAACCATGCTACTATACTAGTAATACTACCATTCATGCCGAAGGCGGGAAAAATGCACTTCCTGAATTACGCTTCTGCATCCCCTTTTATTCCCCAATCCCACCACCCTACCAGCCTTAAACAAAGTGAAACCTAGGCCCCCGTCGATGGTATAAAATATTAAATATATTTAGTTTTCAATTTATTTTGTAATAAATATTTGTTCAATAACATTAAACTAAATGTCAGGCTCTTCACATATCATTTTTTCATAGTATGTTGCGGAAAGATGAAATTAAAGTTCAATTTAAGAAAATTAGATGAATCTTGTGGGTTTATTATTAGATTGAAACTGGGTCACAAGCTAACACGATTTGTAAATCATAGTTCATCCACTCACTTCATCCAATTTTCAAATTATGAACTTTGCTGGGTTTCTAATTTTTTTAAAAAACAAATTATGAACTTTGTCCACTCCCCTTCCTCCCATAGTCGGATTAGTAACTTCTCGGTTGTTGCTTATGGCAATAACACTTGCTCATCGCCATAAAGGAGATAGCATTGACAATGGTGGATTCAATGCATTGCCGGTTCTAAATTTTGAGCGACGTGAGATAAATTGAAAAAAAAATGAGTTTTACATCAATTATTTTGTGTATGTAATATCTTTAAAATGGGGGTCTCACCTAGGGAAAAAATAAATATTGTTGAGGCAGCTAATTGGGACTTGTAATAGTTCTTGTTTTTTTCTATGTACATAACACATTTTTTTCAAAAAAAATGAGGCCCCTATATGACTAATAATTTGGGGGCCTAAGACAAACCCTTCATTTGTCTCATTGCAGGGTCGGCCCTGATTCAATGAAAGTTGGGTGGTGCTGGAGTCTAATCTTGAATTTGTCAATCAGTGATAGAAGTACTTTGTTGGGCAAAATACAACCCCAATCCTATATTTTGCACGAAATTGTAAAAGAACCTTGTATAATTTGAAAGTGTCAAAATAACTCCAATTTTTTGTCGAAAGTGATAAAAATAACCATGTCGAAAAAAGTTGTACCTGCTGACAAAGTTGTACATGTTCCTCCTTAGATTGATCCCATCGTTGCAGAGTCTATTTTGCTTAAAGGAATGACGGCCCAGTTCTTACTACACCGGTGTTTCAAAGTAGGTTAACATGAACTCGCTCACTCTTAATCTTCGCTGCTTTTATTGTCTATGAAAATGTTAATCCAATGAAGTAACTGGGTAGTTTGCTGCTTTTCTATTTCCTGCCTTAACCATTGTCTTAAGGCGGCGGTCCGGCGGAGGTCAGCGGTGGTCCGACGGTGGTCTTAACTGGATAAGCACTGCTACGGCCTTAACCATTGTCTTATATGATACGTGGTTGAATCACAAGTCAAGTAATCATGAACTGCATAAAAGTTTACACTGAATAAAGCATAGAAATGAGTTATTTTATGAAATTTAGCATAGCAATCTCAAGATGTAAAATATCAGCAAACTTTGTAAATATTATTTCTTTGTTGATCCATGAAATAAATTTTATCCATGTTTGTGTACTAAGATTGAAACTGGACCAATCAAAACAGGTCAACCTTACACTCTTCTGCCATTTTCACAAACTCCACATTTTGTTATATCTTATTGACAAATTCCCAGAAAACTTATAAAAGATACATGGAAAAGGAAAAGAACAGCAACTGATTCACATGTATTTTGAAGTCTTAAAGGACTAACATGATATTTCCTTATTTGTTTCCAAGTAAATAACTCCAAGAGAATAAGTAAATACAATATTATCATCAGGATATATATTAAATGGAAACCCACAGAGAATGTTGATCCAACTCAGGGGCAGAGCAAAGGAAAAACAGAGAAAGGAATAGTGTCAGTCCTAGTTGAGCAGGTCTTCGTCATAAATGGTTGTAGTAATGGATGGAATTCTCCAGTATTAAGTGACTAGATAATACCCGTGTCGATGCACAAATTTATGATTGGAAATGAATAATATAACATAATTTATAATTTTAATCACTAATAATTTTTTTATATTTATATGAGAATCATACACGATCCAATATATAAAATCATTTATATATTTATTAGCATTATAATATATTTTTTTAAAAATGACTTGATATTTGTTGATATATAATAATTAATTATCTATATTTAAATAAAAATAATTTATATTATTTAAAATAGTCAAAGTAATAAAGTTTGTATAGAAATATTTTTTAAAAAATTATAATGATAAGAATATGAAACACAAGTAAAAAACAATATAAGGATAATAATAGGAAATATATATAAAAAATAATAATGATAAGAATATGAAATATATGGTGATAATTAGTCAATGATTAATTAATTAAAGTTATGAAATTATGTGCCCTCTAAAAATAGCAAAATTATTTCTAGTTATAAATATGGGTATGAGATAATATATATACCATGTAAAAAATACTAAATCTAATTTTAAAAATGTATTAATCAACTTTTAAAATTTAGTGTATAATTTAAGCAATACAGTGCATAAGTAAAAACATACTACAGATTGAAATAAGAGTACTTCTCTTGTTAATTTGACATAATAGAATACTTGGAAAGGTAAATAGACAACTTACTCAACCAGACAAACCTTTTCCTGTAGTCAATAACTTCCTCAATATCGGGATTTAGAAATAGTCGTGTTCCAAACAACGCATTTGATATAGAAGTGACACCTACATAAAAGTAGTTAACAATGTGAGTTTGTGTAATTTGATCCAAACGATACAGAAGGTTTAGTGTACCAATGTAGCTGGTTTGATGGAGAACAAATCACTTTCACTCCAATCTTCTAAAATACAGATTTGAGGTTTACAACATGTACAGTCAATATATATAAAAATACTGGCAGCAATATCTAAGAAATCAAAACCAAATACACACTGCACTAACAACATGTTTAGTCTTATTAATCCTAGCTGTTGTAACATTAGAAAAGAAACTACAATACAGTACGTATAATAAATCCTAAATTCATATTCCAACATATTATCTGGAAATACCGTTCCACTCCTTAATGTTTGCAAACTAGATAATAAATATGACCGGTCCACTACATCTCTCGGTGAGAAACTCAGAAACTTGAACAGTAAAATCACCCCAAAGAGTACAATTCAAATGTTGGTTCCTGAAAATTAAAAAACCCTATATTGTAAAAGATTTCACAGATGAATATCTGATTTAATGAATTCACACTGTATATGAATGTATGTATATGAAAATAATATCAGATTAATTTTAATGACACAAAAAGGATTTCAGTTGAAATAATTGTACATTACATATGGGTAA
>JAULKL010000007.1:5868667-5879953 GCA_032355745.1 Rubia rechingeri
CACTATTCATGGAGCCCACTTGATTTTCTCTATCCTACTCATTAATTTTACCATTAACATTTAATCTAAATAAATTTTTCCACCAAAAATAAGTTGAATGTCAAATTTAAGAATTCATTATAATATATTAAATGAATTTCGTTTTTCAAAAAAGATTAAATAATTAATTTATTTGGTTCTTTTATAAATTACATTTTGTTGTTGAAAATTAATTAAATTTCATTTTTAGTTCCAATAAAAAAATCCCGAGAAAGAAGGTCAGAATAAATAATAAGAGAAAATTTTTTGATCGAAATTACCAACAAAATATTACATTAGCAAAAACCAATTATAACTACTAGAAAATTTTAATAAAGTACTTAAAATACTTATTTTTTATTTTTAAAAAATTATTATATATATATTGTTCTTTTTCCCCATATTTTAAAAAAAATCAGATTTTTAAAATTACTTTACATATTTTAAAACTATTTTTTCGTTTTTAAAAATTCAAATTTAAAAAAACAAATGATGGGACACGTGGCCCAACCGATGGGCGACACGTGTCCCATCTGAAATTAAAAAAAATAAGTGCTGAGTTAATGGGACACGTGGCCCAGTGGGAGGGAGCCACGTGTCCCTGGAGGGGACAAAAGAATGTGGCAAGTCTGGCTTGCGGCTCCTTGGTCAGTACTCCTTCTGACAATCCAGCCTCTCCAGCGGTCTCTTGCTTGGAGCCTTTGGAGTGGTCTCTTGTTAAGAGACCACTCTAGAGACCCCCACTGTGGAAATTTTCGGTCTCTAGAGTGGTCTCTTAAAATTAAGAGACTACCACTGCACATGCCCTAAGTACATATCCGTAATCATTTTCGATTTCCTTTTCTTAATTCGAGGTAATTAACTTGAAATTACTCTAGGACATGTATTAGCACTTTCAAACATTTCACCAAAAAAATTATTTATTTAATATTTCTATATTTAGGAAAAAATAACGTATTTTGGAGCAATGGATAATGGGGTTACACAATTTTGGGCCACGGTGTAATTTTTCAAGACTTTGTAGAAGTATTCAATGTTGACTTCCAAGACCCTTATGTTCATCCATCCATGCTCAAATCTCAAAGTCGCAATAGTACATTATTGAATTGCATTTTGGTATCGCCAATTTTTTATTAAAAAATTCCAACTTTCTTGGAAGGACCTAAGTGCAAAAAACAAAAAAATTACTCGTAAGCCTTTTCGATTTCTCTTTCTTACTTCTAAGTAATCAACTTTAAGCTACTCTAGAGCATATACTAGCGATTTCCAACATTTCACCAAAAAACATTTGTTTTCTATTTCTATATTTATGCAACAATAACAAAATTTGTGTATTTTGGAGAGAAAGATAATGCCGTGACATTTTTTTGGCCATAGCGTAATTTTTCATAAATATGTTAGAGGCACTTTTGTGCCTACTATCTTAGTTGAATAACAGTGTTGAATATTCACTGAATTCAATTCATTTTTGAAAAAACTTTAGTGCATTTTTGTGTTGTAATAAATATTTTGATTCTACTTTTTCAAAATACAAAACTAGTGAAGTATTATTAATTAAAAAATCAGGATTACTTTTATGTAATTTTTTGTGTTTTACATTTAAATTGAAAATAAAGAATTTTATTTACAATTTTGAAGTTTAGTCATTTAAGGAAAACTATATGAGTAATGAAGTGAAATAATTAATCTAGTTAGAAATCGTTACATATTAAATACAATAAAAATGATTATTTTAATGATATTTTTATTCAAATTATTTATATGTTGAGCTGATTTTAAAGGTTATCATATATATATATATATAATTAAATATCAAATATTCTTATTAGTCCCACTAATTATTAAATACCTCCATTTAATAGTTACTCGACCTATAACAAGGATTTGTGATAATTTATTAAATATTATTTTTATAATACTTTTCAAACTGATTTTTGAATTTAATATTTAGTCGACTCTCTATAATTACTAATTCAAAATCATAATTTTAATTATCCATCTCTCTTTATTTGAATATTATTCATTAGATTTTTAAATTTAGTCGTGTGTATTTTAACTTAACATTGTGTGTTCAGATTTGATATGAGTTGACTTTACGTACTAGTAATCACATCTATAAACTCGTAATATATATAAAAAATCCCACTTTATTCTAATAAGTATGTGTAAATAATTTATTAGTTTGACTCATAACCAAGTTGACTTGGTACCATATTAAATGTTAATTGACTTTTATAAGTATATCTGTTTTGGGCTGATTACATGTAAGGTTATATAGTTTATTTTTTGGGTATTAGGTTCGGGATGGATCGGGTTCAAGTTGGATTGGGTTCGGGTTGATCCCGGGTTCATGTTTAGATCGGGTTTGGGTCCAAATTATCAGATCATATTTGAATTTCGAATTAAATTGGGTCGTGTCCACTTCGAGTACAGGTCAACATTTTCAGGTCAAAATTGGGTTTCAGGTTGGGTTCGAGTCAATATTTTCGGATCATATCAAAATGCGAGTTGATTCGATCGTGTCGTTATGGATCGAGTTCTCGGTTCAGATTAGAGATTGACAGCTCTACTTAGCCCGAGTGGATATCACCGCACATAGCCAAAAATTCTCATTTATGTTTAGCTACAAGCAAACTACACAGTCGTGATCCAAAACAATTCCCGTTCGATTAAAACATCAGTTGTTGATCTGGGGTTACCTGGCTGCAAGAAACATAAATGTACAGTAATGAATAAAAAAGGCCAGTATCCCCTCAACCCCGCATTATTACCCGCCCCACCGACACAAAAACAGAGGGAAAACCCCCAAAAGACGAAAGAGCAGTTGTGATATACATAAAGAGAAAAAACACAGGTATTCTACATTTGTTGAACGAAATCACAGAGTGCTCCCCAAGTGGCTACCCCCCTCCTCCGTTTGCATGGTGCTTTGACATGCCAAAAAAGGGCATCAGTATGAGCCATTGCAATTAAAAATACAATTGCATAGCATGCAGTTAACACGGTTTAAGGCTTCACATACCCAGCAACTTCAAGAACCACGAAAAGATCATCTTCTTGCCAGGAAGGAAGAGCGGGATGAATAACCAGGCTGCTTTTTAAACAAATGAGCTATATCTTGGACGATCATAAATAAGAATATCCATGCATAAGTATTCAGTATGAGAGTACGTTAGAAGCAAAACCAAAAAAAGTACACCCAATAAATCAACATGAGCAACACCAGAATGTGTCTGAGATTAGTCAAAAAAACAAGCATCAATAATAAAAAACATCCGTAAAACATATGCAGCATAGCAGGAATCAATCACCACCCAAGCGCCAAAGACAGTCCTACAAAAAGAGTAATCAGTACGGAACGAAAGTTTTGAATAGATACTCCAAGACTTCCGAATGAACCGAATTTCCATCTCTCTGTGCAAATGAGCACTGCAAGGTTAAAGAGGTGAGCCCCAAACTTCCAACAACAAAGTCATGGCAAGAGGTAAAAATCAGGTTCACAAGATCCCCAACAAATCAGCCTGTAGAAACGTTACAATGTAAAGCATGGAGGAGTGGTAAGATGGATAAAATTTCATACAATAATTGACAATATAAATAAGACAGAGCCAGGAACATGAGACAGTTTAAGCGCATGATCAAAATGATGCATGAACCAAATTCAGAAAATCAATAATTCTATCCAAGGGGAAATCTCTTTACTGCAAGGTTAGACATAAGAGAATCAGCTACATCAAAGGAGAAAGAGTAGATTATAAGCACCAACCTCGGATTATTGAACAATTTGAACTAGTCATAGTGAAAATTAACTTGTTATAGGTCACACTTTGGGAAATTATAACTTTCATGAGTTCAAAACTTAAGGTTCCAACCACAGCATTTCATCTAGATAGACCTTTTTCACAACACACAAGTATACGCGAATAGACACAGCAGCTAGATAAAAGAAGGAAGACTGGACATCGTCACTAGGCATTATTACCCGCAAAAGGATTTGCAGTACACATGCTGGCAAGAAGAATTGGCTCAATCATAACATTTCAGGTACATTAAAACAATTTTCCCCAACAAAGATCAGTCCCATTAGTTTTGACAGATATTTCAAAAATGCCTCCATCTGTAGAAAATTTCTCCACAAACCCATTAGTAGTTAGTGGACACCAATAATTGGTGTAAATAAATAATGAAAACCAGTACCTTAACTTAGCTTTAACTAAATCATATATACAACATGTGCAGGTAAGATAACAAGGTCCAGATCATTCACCAAAACATCATGTGATCTATAATGCGCCAATCAAGAAAAGTGTCGGGAAATATCTTACCTCCCATCATTTACAATGTGAATTAAGCCATTATTTCATCTCAGCCATAAACTTCTCATATTCTGGTCGCCATTGTTCTTCTCGGAAGATGGTGCAGGTGGTGGTGGTGGTACAGGTGGATTGGATGCCCAAGGAGCATTGCTGAGAATCTGTGACCGATCAGCATGAGGTGGAGGGGGTGGTACCATACCGTAGTAACCTTGATAGGCGTATGGAGATGTAGAATATTGTGCACTGGGTGGCATTGCAGTTACAGAATTGCCATAAGCATAGGTAGGAGCAGATTGAACAGGGGTTGTACTCTGAGATTGGACACCAGGAGGGTAGTTTTGCTGAGAATCAACAGTTGAAGCATAGGCTTGCTGAGTTAGTATCAACAGAAGACACATTTTGGGATGAGCCATTGGAGGTAGTTGTTTTGACCTGGGGGAGGAGGATACTGAGCCCCATAAGGAGGAACGGGACTATACATGGATGAGCCTGGAGGGGGAGGGGGAGGGGGAGGCGGGTAAGGGGAACCATAAGGAGGAGGTACAGGCGGGCCCCATGGAGCACCGGGATAGCTTCCTGGATAGCTCCCATGAGGTGCACTCACCATTGGACCACCTGCAGCATACTGCTGCTGTGAAGGATAAGCACCAGCTGGTTAAGGAGGAGCAGTGTACAAGGGCATATTAAGGGCTGGAGGGCCTGGAGGTACGGCGGGTTGAGGAGGTTTACCAGCCACTCTCACAACAATTGTCCTTCCATCCAAGCGATGGCCACTCATGCTAGCAATAGCATTCTTAGCCTGTTGAGCATCAGCATACTTGACAAAGCCATAACCTTTACTCAGCCCAGTTACCTTGTCCATGATAACCTTAGCCATCACAATTTCACCAAAGGGGGCGAATAAGCTGATCAAACCATCATCTTCCAAAGTAGGGGGTAGGTACCCAATATAGACTCATCATATTCTTTGGTATTGACTGCACCTAATCCAGTCATCCTCGCATCATCATCTTCCTCCTGTTGGTTGAATACGTTAATTTGGTGGAAGAAAGGCTCTAAGATCGAGCTGGTTGTTGCTTAAAGAAACACACGCGCAATAAACTTCCCGTCAGACCAAGGTAAGAAGCAGAATTTAGAGTACTTTCATCATAGTCGGGAACTTCGCCTTCCCCCCCAAATTCCTCCTCATCAAGAAGCTCTATATTCCCACATAACACACAATTATTACACATGATCACATGTAAAACTCACATTATTGCTCATTAAAACAATCTTGTTCCCTAAAAAGGAGCCTGTCTTCTTATTGATTCTAATGTGGTGATTCATGGTGCAGACTCAATTAAGATAACGGCAGAACACTGGATCTTCAAACATTAAAAGGGGGTTTGGATGATAAAGGGTATACCTGGATCACCGGAGCCAGGCCTTCTAAGAGGCAGTGTGATAGGGTAGTAGCTGTGTTCATAATCCTGATTATAATCGACAAACCTCATTAGCATCGACACAATATCTCCCTGACACAAGGACAAAGAGATTCAACAAGATTCAATACCCAAGGTTCCTTGTACTCCTTTTTCTTCGTGTTGGATAAGGAAGGGCCTGCAGCATATTGTGAACTTTCTGTAGGCAGAGAAACGATATCCTGACAAGTATTTGCACTAGAGACTTTCGATGCTATGCCAGCTCTTTTGATCCCGGAATAGCCTTCATTAGCAACACCAGCTGAGGCCACTCCATCAGCGAATGCAACTCGAACAGAAGCTGAAACAATTAATTTGGGGCACAAGTTGGAAACGAGTGCATTTCAAGTAACCGGTGTTTTAACTACATTTGCTTACTTGAAATACGGATCAATTGATATTAACAATTCAAACCCTAACCATCAACATTCTGTATAGCGTGTTTAGGAACTTGCATTTCTTGTTTGCTTGAGGACGCCCTCTTGTCAGATTGTCCTATAAACTCAATAAAATTAGTCAATCTTAATTGAATCAAAAAAATCACTTTGAAAACTCGGGTATATTTTGCTATCATGTGATTGGATCGGACAAAAATAAACTAATGAGTCACAACTTACAACTACTCACTGTGTTTTCAAAAATTTGACACACTTTCCATTTTAGTTTTTCTATGATTGTCCAAAATATTAATCATTCTCGTCCACTTATTAATTTTGTCTCTCCACATAATTCAACTTGTTTTAAAAAATAACACCTAAAACTACAATACCAATCTTAGTGAAACAAAGGAGTATAAATACCTTCAATAGCATCTATCAGGAGTGGATGTAGAGCCCCCGTCGGGATGAAATTTACGGAAAATATTGGAGTGAATTTTCTAAAAAATATATCTATAAACCCCATTTAATACAAGGAAAATTTGGGGAAACATTTTTTTTCTTTGCATATCAGCCCGCCATACATGTTTTCTGCATCCGCCCCTGACATCTATCAATCTTTTTAGGAAATAAATAGCTTTAACCCATTAAAATAAGATAATGTAACAGAGCATAAAGGCAGTCCTCCATGTGTTGTTGCTATGGCATGTATATATAGCGACTAAAAAGGTCCGCCGATAACAATTTCTCAAGTTTGCTATTGAAAGAAAAAAAACCTTTAAAAAGAATACAAAACAAAACTTTAAGAAGGATATCTTGCAGCAAAAATTAGTTGAATGAGTAAACAGAGAAAATATGGAGTAATAATTTATGCAACCGAAATAAAATAAAGGAGATTGTATGAGAATCATTGAGTACAAAACCAAATTTATAGGAAAATTTTAGGGATTAGTTAGGATAAGAAAAATCAATGGAACTAAAACTAACCGTTGGAAGAAGAAGAGTAGAAGACGAGGTGCCTATTGACATGAAAATCGAAGGAGAAGTCAGAAGAAGATGAATAGATTATGCGGTGTACGAGATCTATAATTACTCTGGGAAATCTGAATTGGTTTGGGAAAAGGAAAGAAAATAACCTTCTGTATTTATTATTTATTATTTATTTATTAAATAGAACCCTATAAAGGCTTGAAAAATTGAGCCCTCAATTTTTTGGAGGCCCTGTGCAATTGCTCACGTTGCACTCCCTATTAGACGGGTCTGCCGAAAAGATGGAAGCCTTTTTTGGATATGGAAGGAACAAAATGGGGGAAAGATAATACGATAATATATCAAACTCAGAGATACCAATTTTTCATAGTAAATTTGGAAAGAAAAAGGTCAACGAAAAAGCAGAGGATCGTGTTTCAGAATTAGATCGAGTACTGTGTGACTGTGTGTGTTCAAAAATGCCATATGAAGAATAAATCCCAGACAAATTTGAACTACCCTCAAATACTGCTAGTCAGGGGAGGAGCCAGAAAAAATATTTTGAAAACAGTATAAATTTTTTAGAATTTTTAAAATTTAGAGAAATAAAATGGGTCTAAAATTAAAAATAAACTAAAAAACAAATAAAAATCATATATTAATGAACTAAAAAATTAAAAATATTTTTTTTGAAAAAAAGGTAGGGCAATTGTAGGGCTTAGGCTCCGCCACTGCTGCTAGTACTATAGTACACACCACCTCTTTGCGACAGATAAAGGTGCACACACTACCTTTCACACCTTAAATTCTCTATAAATCGCTGCACTCCTGTAATCGGAAAACCAGATGAATCAGCTCTTGAAAAACACTAAAATGGCGGAACCAGCAGAAACAAAGGACCGAGTAAAAATCAATTCAAAAACTAGTTCGAAAGTCACCGCAAATCTACGCCGATGAATTAAAAACGTGTTTTCTCACTCTTCGAAAACCATAAGCATCGTTAAAAAGCAAAACAGACACACACAGAGTATAATGGAATTGGGAGAGATATTTAGCTCACCAGGATCAGGACCGTCTAATAGGGAGTGCAAGGTGAGCAATTGCACAGGGCCTCCAAAAAATTGAGGGCCCAATTTTTCAAGCCTTTATAGGTTCTATTTAATAAATAAATGATAAATAATAAATACAGAAGGTTCTTTTTTTCCTTTTCCCAAACCAATTCAGATTTCCCAGAGTAATTATAGATCTCGTACACCGCATAATCTATTCATCTTCTTCTGACTTCTCCTTCGATTTTCATGTCAATAGGCACCTCGCCTTCTACTCTTCTTCTTCCAACGGTTAGTTTTAGTTCCATTGATTTTTCTTATCCTAACTAATCCCTAATTTTTTCCTATAAATTTGGTTTTGTACTCAATGATTCTCATACACTCTCCTTTTCTTTTCTGATTCAGATTCTTAATGCCCCTTCAATTTTTCAATTTTGATATTCAAGATTCAAGAACAAGAAAGGGGGTGACTTGTGAAGACTGAGGTCGTGACTCGTGAGGCGTGGATTTAATCTGCCTACAAAATTTAAAGGTTGGAAAGATGGTGTTTTTACTGTTTTTTTTGTATCTGCAGTTCATGGGTTAAGGTTTCTTAATGTTTTTTTAAAATCTGCAGGCTGCAACAAATTCTTCTTCTTCTTTTGAAAACGGGAATTTTGAAATTTGGTAATATTTTATAAGGTTCACTTCTGCCAATTCTGTTTTTGTAAATCTGCCTACAAAGTAAAATTTCTGTAATGTTTTAAATCTGCACAGCAATGTGGCAGAATCTCCTTGTAATGCTTTTGTAATGTTTTTGTAATGTTTTTTGGCTGCAATATTACTGCTACCAAGTACCAGCCTACCATTTTTGTAGCGAAAACTCCTTATATTTGCTCGGTTCTCCTAAGCTGAAATTTTACAGAATGAGAATGGAACTGATTACAGGAATAACATGGATTTTCAATGCTTATATATATAATTTAAATCTGCAGCAATGTGAAGAGGATTTTGAATTGGAGTAGATTTGGCATTTGGAACTAGCTAGCGTACTGCACTTTTTTTTATAGAAAAGACGCATACTTTACTTATTTGCCGAAAATTTATAATAATGAAATTTCTGATTGTGTTATTTTTTATAAATTTTAAATTATAATAATTGAAGTGATTTTTATTTAAATTGTGTTTACATGTGGAACTCGAAAGTTTAGACTTTTAGTCCTTCTGCCTTGGAGAGGTCTAATCTTTTAAGGTTGTTTCTTTCTTATTTTTAACTTTTACTTGTGTTTGTTATTTGTGAATTTTTAAATCATGAGAAAATTTCAATCTGGACATGAAAATCGTAGGAAAAAGCAACGAATTGAAGAGTTAACACAATCTCAAAGAGGTGCTCTGGATAAGTTTATTGTTAAAGAATCTCATACTTCTAATGAAAAACAAAATATTGATGATGATGATGAAATAACTTTGAATGAAAATGTTGTAAATGCTGATGGTAATAAGGATGAAAATGTTGTAAATGTTGATGAGAATAAAAAAAATAGTGATGTTGATTTATCATTAGATAATGGTGAAAAAGATCTCGTTAACCATGTAGATAATAGTGTTAATTCTTTTGATGATAAAAGTAACGATGTTGAGAATTTTGATTGTGCTAAGAGTATGCTTGATATATTTGATCCTAGAAATTGGGATGGTCTTAATCCAAAAATGATTGAAATTTTAGTAGAAAAGGGTCCTAGAAGAAATTATTCTATTAAGAAAGGCCCCAAGGGTAAATTATCAATAAGATTCTCTTCGGATTTTTTTACTAAAGTTTTGAAAAATGGTGAAAAATGTGATAGAGATTGGCTTGTATATTCAAAAGAACTTGATAAAGTGTTTTGTTTTTGTTGCAAAGTATTTAAAAAAGGTTATGCAAGAGGTCAATTAGGGAATGATGGATTTAGTGATTGGACACATCTTAGCATAAGACTTAGTGAACATGAATTGAGTAAGGAACATTGTACAAATATGTTGGCTTGGTATGACTTGCGTGAAAGGCTTCAAAAAATGAAACTATTGATAAAATGGCTAAAAAATTGATTTCCAGAGAAAAAGATCATTGGAAAAATGTATTGGTTAGAGTTACTTGTATTATTAAATTTCTTGGAAAACATAATTTTGCATTCCGTGGTACTAATAGTAGATTGTATCAAAATAGCAATGGAAATTTCTTAGGATTAATTGAAATGTTGGCTGAATTTGACCCAATTGTTCAAGAGCATGTTAAGCGTATTACAAATGATGATATTCATTTCCATTATCTTGGTCATAACATTCAGAATGAGTTGATACTTTTGCTTGCTTCATCTATTAAAACTGAAATTGTTAAAAAAGTAAAACATGCGAAGTACTTTTCTGTTATACTTGATTGTACCCCCGATGTTAGTCATCAAGAGCAAATGTCTTTAATACTTAGATATGTTGATGTGTCTTCAAGTCTTGTTATCGTTGAGGAGTCTTTTTAGGATTTTTGAATGTAAATGATACAAGTGGTCAAGGACTTTTTGATGTGTTACAAAGTGAACTAAAATCTCTTGATCTTGAAATTGACAATGTGAGGGGACAAGGTTATGACAATGGATCAAACATGAAAGGAAAACATCAAGGAGTACAAAAAAGACTCTTAGATGTAAATCCTAGAGCTTTTTATACTCCATGTGGTTGTCATAGTCTTAATTTGACATTATGTGATATGGCAAATAGTTGTGGTAAAGCTAGGGATTTTTTTGGAGTAATACAACGCATTTATACAATTTTTGCAAACTCTACTAAAAGATGGAATATTTTGAAAGAAAATTTAAAAGACTTCACCCTTAAATCATTATCATCCACACGTTGGGAGAGTCGTATTGATAGTGTTAAAGCTATACGATTTCAAATTGTTGAAATTAGAGAAGCTTTACTACAAGTAAGTGATGATGATAATGATTCTAAAATAAGAAGTGAAGCTAAATCCTTGGCGTTCAATGAGCTTGGTGATTTTGAGTTTCTTATGTCAATAATTATTTGGTATGATATATTGTATTCAGTTAATGTGGTTAGTAAACATTTGCAATCAAAAGATATGGTTATT
>JAULKL010000007.1:6066911-6077727 GCA_032355745.1 Rubia rechingeri
AGGTTATGTTTAGCTACTAGAACCCATACTAATTAACAAAAGAAAATCAAACATGAAATCAAAGTAGAACAAAGATGGAAAAACTAGGATTTTACAGTGGAAAATCGGGGGAGGAGGAAGTTTTGGAAGAAGGAGAAAGTAATGAGTATTTATAGTACAAAAATTCCAAAAAGTAAGTCTGGGCTGACGACTGTCATGACTCGCGACACAAGCGTCGTGACTCGCGACGGCCAGAGTAATCTGCCCTCAAATGTCTTCTTCTCTTTGGTCTTGGTGTAGTTGTCTCCTCTTCCTTCCTTCGGGTCTTCAAAGCCTTCATTGTCTTCAAAATGGAGTATTCATGGTTTTCAATTCTTCAACAATCCTCGTCTCACGGAATCCTTGTTACAAGTGACAAAAGTAATAAAATCGCTCTTAACTCTAGTAATAGAATTTCAAGGAAAATAGAATATCCAAAGCACAAAAGCCTACCAAAATGATTACAAAAGATCCCCAAAATTATCTTATAATATGGACACATCAACAACCGCTTGGAGAATTTCACACAGTCTGCAACAGGATGAAGGAGCAATGCACAAAAGAAAAATTGATTCAGGTTTAGATTTCTTTGTTGCAAACTCGCCGTTACAAGCTGAAGCCGATGATTTCCTAAGAACAATACAAGAAACCTTAAGACACGATCCAAGAACTATAATAACGGTTTATACAGACTCTATAATCTTGTCAAACTCATTATCAATCCCAGCTTCAACGCCATGGGAGAACAAGAGTACAATGCAACAAATTTTGCATAAAACCTCACATCAAGCTAGTTTTAAATGTTTCAAGGTTAGTTGTAGTTTAATTTTAGAAGATCACGATGTAGATCATAACTTGGGAAAAACTCTTTATAGTTTTACTTATACTGATAATATATGTGTAGTTTTCTCAAATTTACTTTAAACATTCACAAATCGGGATTAGGGGGCAAATACGTAGGAATGGATATTCTGTCCCCACGGTTAAGAAGTTAGACACACAGATATGTATTACAGAGAATATCAGAAAAGTTTGACTCTTGGAAGAATAGATTTCTTAGCCTTGTAGGAAGAATTACCCTAGCTAAACACGTCATGTTCGCAATGCCTCTATACCCTTTAGGGATCCTAAAGATGCTGATACAAACGCTGAAGAAAATTGATCGAATCATTGTAAGGTTCATATGGAAATGGGACATAGAAGGTAGGGGAGTGCATTCGATGTCCTAGAAAAAAATGTGCCAACCAAAGAAGTTTGGAGGATTAGGTCTCAAGACATCAGTGAACATGAATATGGCATTGGTAGCTAAATATGCCTGGAAAATAATACAACAGGAGGATTCATTGTTTGCTAAGGTTTTACAGGAAAGTGCTGTATGAATCAAGATTTTCTCACAGTGAAATCTAAACCTCATCACAACTGGGCATGGAAGTCGATTGTGTGGGTAAGGATTTACTTTCTCAACACATTAGGTGGAAAGTTAGGACATGTGAATGGATTAAACTGGGGGACAAATGGATACCGGGGGATGAGGAAATGAGACAACCAAAGCTGGCAGAAACACATAAACAACTCAAGGTCTCACATCTAATAGACCAAAATCGTCAATGGAGGATCCTGTTCATTAGAACAATTATCCACATAAGATGGCACAAAAAATACTTCAAGTCCACATTCTGAAGTATGGAAATCAACATAATAGAAGAATATGGAAGCATTCACAAGATGAGAATAATATAGTAAAATCCAGTTATCATAGTTAATTTTCAGCAGTACATCATACAACAAGATAAGGAACGACGCATAATTGGATGATTTTATGGAAAATCAAAGTTCCTAGGAAGATCATCATACACACATGGAGAGTAATACAAGATGCTCTTCCCACATCACAAAATTTGGTTAAAAGGGGTTTAATTACTGACCCGGTCTACAAAGTGTGTTCCTCGGGACAGGAAGAGTCGGTTGATCTCGTTTTCCATCAGTGTCAGGTTACGCAACATATTTGGCGTGTTTCCTCACCGGGATTCGACTTCTCTACTGGACAATCAACACCATTACATTAGTGGTTCTGGGACTGGATGGATAAAGCACCATATGAAGACGCTATAGGATTATCCATGTCAATCCTGTGGCAAATATGGAAGACAAGAAATTGGCAGGTTTTCAATAAACAACAAGTCCCTCCCCATATAGTGGTTACATTATCTATGGAAGATAAGGAGCTAATTCGCAGACACAGAAGAGCAATTGACATTGAAACCTTACCAATAACACCATGGCAGGGGAGACACACGATGGATCCGGAACCTGTATTGGATCCCCAAATCCAAACCCTAATAATAAATGCCGCGTAATGGTGACAACGTCAACACGAAGCAGCAACTTGGTCGGCAAGGGAGGCGACGTAGAACTCAATTTCGCAACGAACACACTTCCAAGCATCTTCTCCTTCAATGGCTGAAGCGGTGGTCTATTTTCGTTGCATTTAGCAGGCAAGGCAAGAAGGAGTTTCAAACCTGCAAGTTCTCTCGAATTGCAAAGTTCTAGTGAATCTGCTCAGCAATATGGAGCAAACACCACCATGCGAAGTAGCAACAATCTGTGGCGGCCCTAGAATTTTTTAGGCATGAAGTAAATTAGAAAAAAAATGAGCCTCATACTCCCTATGTTTTTTTTATTTGTGGGATTCTTACTATAAATGGATGTTTTCATTTATTTGACATTCTTTCCATTTTTTGGCAAGATTTCTTCAATTTCATCCACTCATTTTACTTTTTACTTTCTACATTCAATTTCATCCATTCATTTTTTCACCTAAATCCAAACACATAACCCTTTGGTGCCATAAATAGAAAAACGGATGGAGTATATAATATTTTTTTGATGAATTGTATATTTTATAGAATATCAAAGCAACAAGTCCAATTTTTGAACCATCCCTCTAAGACCTTTACAACCCATTTTTTCATCTCCTTTCAGCCCATTTACAACCCTCCTTTTACTGCCCAAACTACTTTCGATAACTAAATTTACAAGAAAAAACAACTGCTGCATTTTTACTCCTCCAGTGCTGTGTCCATCGGGTTTTGTAACCTAGCCTTTAGCTCATTCCTTTCCCTCCATTCGCATTCGGTTTCACCTGATAAATCAGAGTTTCTTCCTTCAATTCTTGATGTTTGAATATTCTCCTACTTCTCTCCAGCCAACCATTATGGAATGAAGTAGCTAGTTCCCCAATCATCCTCCCTTTCCTTCTTTTTGTACACAAAAACATACATTTCTTAAGCTGCCTCAATGATGTGCATCTTTTGAGTTGCAGCCCTTCTACAATCTTTCTGATGTACCTGCATTCAAAGAACATATGGTGTGCGATTTCCTACTTTTCTCCACACATATAGCAGTCTGATTGAGGCCCAATGACACCAAACTGTTGCAGCCGATCTCTTGTGGCAAACTTTCCTGCAGCGTAACCACATAAAGAATTTCTGCTTTAGATGCCTTTTTTATGCCATATGATCAGTGCATTTGCCTTCAGAGTGGACTCCCCCTTCACTAAGTTGTACACCTCACTGATTTTAAGCTTTCCTTTCTGATCTGTACATCTCCCCAGTTCTTTAAACAATCTATTTCTGAGGCTAAGTAGCACCTTCCATACCCATCTTTGTGAGTCATTAATCTTACATTTATGGAAACTTTTCCCCTTCAAGTGGTAATCATTTAACCACTTTATCCATGGAATGTCTTTCTTCTTCTCTATATCCCACATGTGTTGACACATAGCAGCCACATTCCATATAGCCGGATCTCAGACCCCCATACCTCCATGTTTTTTCCCCCTACAAATTGCACTCCAGGAAACTGCATTGAGTCCCCTTTATTCTTCCTCTCTTCCCCACAAAAAATAGGTGTAGATTTTCACAATCCTTCTGTGCACACTCTCAGGAAACTCCATTATATTTCCCCAAACCCTGTGATACTCATCAACACAGAATTGATCAATTGCATTTTACCTGCATATGAGATATTTTTTTAGCCCCAAACCTTGAATCTACTCCTAAATTTCTCAATTAACCCCTCACAGTCTGTCTTATCCCATTTTACTATGGAAAGAGGAAGCCCTAAATATTTGATAGGGAACTTTCCCTTCTTCACTTGTAAAATTGAAGCTAGCTCAGTCTGCTCATCTTCATTCATTCTTGAAAATACAACTTTCGATTTGGTTTTGTTAATCCTCAAACCAGAAACCTTCCTGAAATCTTCTAGTACAGCCTGTACATTCTCCACTGATTTTTTGTTAGCAGCACAAAAGATCAACAAATGATCTGCAAACGAAAAAGAGTGAACACCGGCCCTTCCACATCTCTGATGATAGTTAATCAGTTTCATCTCCAAAGCCCTATTTAGCATTTTGGTCATGTATTCCATACATAATACAAACAACAAAGGGGACATAGGGTCCCCTTGTTTAACCCTTTTCTTAGCAGTAAAACTTTCAGCATAACAACCATTTATTGACAAGCTGTAAGTTGAACTCTTTATACATCTCAGAATCCATTCAATCATTCTACTAGGGAAGTTTAGAGCATTCAGCCAGTCATTCAAAAAGTCCCAATCGATGCTATCAAAAGCTTTACTTATGTCTAATTGCATCACACAGCTAGGCCTCATATTTTCATTTTTATATCTGTGGAGCAATTCATGTGCTAACAAGAGAGTATGAGCAATATGTCTACCTTTTATAAAAGCACTTTGGTTTGTGCTTATTATATTAGGAAGCACTATTCACAATCTAGCACAAATAATTTTAGTAATCAGCTTATAAACTGTGGAGCAGCATGCTATAGGTCTATAGTCAGTACATACCTGTGACACAACAATTTTAGGTATCAAAGCAATAACTGTACTACTGAATTCAGCTGGAATTTTCTCTCCTTCGAAAATTCTTTTTAATGCTTTAATCACATCATTTCCTCCAAAATTCCAGGTGTCTTTAAAGAACTGGATGGTAAATCCATTTTTCCCTGGACTTTTTGATGAATGTATCCCCTTTAAAGCTTGCTTAATCTCCTTATCACACACTGGCTGTATCATCACTGCTTGCTGGCTTAAACTCAATTTTCCACCATAATCAGCAATACTTCTATCAAGCTTCCTTGTTATGATTTTTCTCCCCAATTGCTGCTTAAAATGTCTCACCAATTCTGTCTCAATTTCCCTTTGATCTGACAGCACTTCATCTCTGACTTTAAGGGTGATAATACTGTTCTTCCTTTGTCTTGTCTTCATGGCCTCATAGAACATCTTCGATGGTCTATCCCCATCACAAATCCATTGTAACTTTGATTTCTGCTGTAGGAACCTATATTCTGCCTCTTGCACCGTTTCTAGCTCTTTTCTAACTTTACTCTCCATTTGTTGTTTTCCAGGGATAAGGGATCTTTATTCAGTTCCTCAAGTACTGACTTCCATTCCCTTGATTTCATCTCCACCTTTTCCCCAATAACTCCAAATTCCCTCTTGTTTAGGCTTGCAAGAGGTTTATGCTAAACGTTTAACACAATAGCCAGATCACTTAGAGAGTCCACTTTTATGCTGTTCCACACTTGCTTCACTGCACTCTTAAATAAGGGGGATATAGAACAAATATTAAAGTATTTGAAGGGTCTTCTGGGATTTTTACTTCCTATATCAAACCTGATTATAAGTGGCAGATGATCTGACATTGCTTCACTTTTTTACTTCACAGACTATTTTCTCTAGTTTTCTACTCCATGCCCGGTTCACCATTCCCCTATCCAATCTACTTATAACTCTTTCAGCCCCTACTCTTCTATTACTCCATGTATACATACTCCCAGTAGTTTTGATTTCCTCCAGTTCTAAAGTTTCCACTGTGTCTTGAAAATCTTCTTTCTCCTTTTCCTCTACTGGAAGACCTCCAATTCTGTCATTGAATTCCAATGGAGAATTGTAGTCTCCTACAATCCGCCATGGCTTGATCCTCCCATCACAACTTTTCAAGAATTGCCACAGTGGTTCTTTTTTTTGCCAAGTATTAAACCCATACACTATAGTGCAAAAACATCTTATCTTTAAAGCTTTAATCAGTACCTCAAGATATATCCACTGTTCTCCCTTACTCAATATTTTTATCTCAAAAAAATCATCTCTTCACATCACCCAGATTCTTTCACCAACAGCCATTTCCACGTTTGTTTCATACTCCCAATTCAACCCTATACTCTTCCAAACCTCTTTTTCCTTTTCGTTTTTGATTTTTGTCTCAAGTAATCCCAGCAAATCAATATTGTTCTGCAAATAGACCTTCTAGATTATGTTGTACTTACTAGACTTATTTAAACCTCTTACATTCCATACCAGTCAATTACTTTCCATCTGGAGGTTTATCCTTCAAAATCCTCTCCCTGATGCCACTTTTCTTCTCAGTTTCCAACCTTACTTCTGTAGTTACTCCACTATGTTCAGTTGGGTCACCATCTTTTCCTTCAATTTCAGGCTCATTTCCATCCTCTTTCTGCTTTACTGGCATGTATATCTTCCAGTTTCTTTTTGCCTTTTCTACTTCCATTTCTGTCTTTCCTCTACATTCTCTTTTAGAGTGGCCTAGCAGATTGCATTCCATACATTTTACTGGCTTCCATTCATAAATGACCTTCTGTTGCATAATGACTCTATGCTCATTCAGATACAGCACCTTTTCAGGTATAGCATCCCCTATTTCCACTTCCACCATAACCCTTGCATATGCCAATCTATCTTTTTGCTGTGTAGCTTTGTCAAGACAAATTGGTATACCAATGGGGCTTATAATCTTACAGATCAACTTTGGTTGCCAATATGTTGTGGGGAGATTAGGTAATTGAATCCATACTGGTATTTTTACAGGTTCAGAGAAGTCAAAATCAGCAGACCTTGGTTTAAATACTATCGGTTTCCCATCAAAAAACACAGTACCAGCCTCAACAATATCATTTTTAACATCCAGACTTATCAGTTTTATCAAGTACACACTCCTATCCAGCATTCATACTTTTATAATTTTCTTTCTCCAAATTCTAAAGAAAAATCCTTCAATTACCTTAAACGGAGGATTTGCGCCCAGGATTCTGCATATAACTGATGTATTCCACTGTTGTGAGCTCTCATCTACTTCTTCCAGGATTATTTCTCCCATCTTCAGTCCTTCAACTTCAATCGGTTAATAGAACTTGATCTCTGATTCATCCCTGTCAAATAGGGAATTCCATTTCAGTTCTTCCCCAATTTCTACTCGTTCTCCCCATGAGAGTCTTTTACCATCTTTTACTCTAGAACTTTCACCCTCCTCTGTTTGCTTGCTCTTCCTTGGCAGTGTCAGCCCAGTGAATTTCTCATCCTCCTCTGCTTTCTTTGTAAAATCTTCCTTTACTTCCACCAATTTTTGAGTGTCCTTGCTCGTACCTTTTCCACCACTCGAGATCCCCTTTAATTCCTCCTTAAACCCTTCACGATCCATCTCCAATTCAATTTTCTCCTCTGCATCCCGTTTGCTCGACCTGACCACTGTTTTCTTCCCCAAATTTTCCCTCCCCGTTCTACCCATGGGCGGCGTTGTTCAGAACATACCAGAATAAAGAAGAAAAAATAGGCGTTGAAAACACATAGTTCAAGGTGGATTCGCCCGCAGTAGATGAGAGAGAACTTATCTGAGTTTCTAATTAAGAGTTCTATATTTGTAAAATGGGACCTCATATGTAAGAAAAATAATAATTATTGAGGCAGTTAATTAAAAAATATAATATTTACTGATTTTTTCTTATATATATAGTCAAAAAATAAAATAAAAAATGAAGCCCCTATATAGCTAAATATCTGGGGGCGTGAGGCGAACATTTAAGTTGCCTTAAGCCTAGGCCGGGCCTGGCAACAATCATTGACGATCTTGAACCTCTGTTTTCAGTCTATCACTTTTGTTAAAGTTCTCATAGATAAAATAGCTGTGGAACATGAGGCAGCAATAGTGGCTCTGTTTGACCGAGCTTTTAAACGACTGTGCTTATAACCAAATCACTTTTTAGTGTTTGGTAAAGTGCAAAAAATAGTTTATTTTGAAAGCAACAACGATTTTTGGGGGAAAAGCAGAAGCGATTTTTGGGGGAAAAGAAGAAGCTGGTCTCCACATGTTTTCCAAATAAGCCAGATTTGTTTATAAGTACATATCTGTCAAACAGAGCCAGTATGAAGTGTAATACTTACTGCAACTTAATATCGTAATAAGAATATGAAGATATTTTTTTAAAAAAACCCAAAATCAAAATGATAGATATTTTATAAATTAATGTTTCTTGAACCATGAAAATTAAAATGGTAATGAAAGTGTGAGTAATTAGTCTAGAAATACAATCAAACCCAAGGAGGAGGTAATTTTAAAAAACCTTCAAACCTCCAAATTAAATTTCATGTTGAAATAATAAAACCAAACATCATATATTAAGGATAGGGTGGTAGTCAAAATTTTATTCTAAGAGATCGAGATAATTATTATACACTTTATATAAATTATTTATATTCTAATATAAAAATATTATTATTGTATAAATATGGAAATATTTTAAATAATTTTTTTTATTTTTAAATAAACTGTTATTTTGATTTTAAAAATATATTATGAATAATATTATTTTAACATATATTTTTATCAAATTTATTCAGATTCAATTTTGATATATATTTCCTCTGTTTCAATGGATATGACACATTTTCATTCTTTGGTTGTTTTTGTTGATTTGACACACTTTCCTTGTAGGACATGATTCCTTTAATTTCATCCTTTTATTCTACTTTTCTCTTTCTAAATTCAATTTCATCCACTCATTTCATTAAAATAAATCCAAGCACCTAAATATAGGGGGTGGATTCGGTATGGTTACCAATACTTTTATTAATACCACGTACCATACCAACAATGACGGTATATTATTTTTAAAAACCAATACCGCACCAAATCCTTGGCATACCAAAATATCGGTATCCACAAAAGTTGGTTGGTATCGGTATGCTATGGTAGAATACCACCAAATATAAGTTCTAATGAATTGTTTATTTTTCATAAAAAATTAAAATTTTCTATTGCATAATTTTAATTTTATAAAATTAAATATTCTCTAATCATAATAATTTAGTAAGTCAACCAATAATGAAAAAAATTCATTAATATAAATTTTAAGGTCCCACTATATTTATTTATATATTACGATACATTTTTTTTAAAAAAATCAAATTTAAATGATCAAACCTTGTTGCAATAAGTAAAAAAATCAAAGTACCCCATTAGTTACATCAAATATAAAATACCCCGTCTGATGGTTAATCGATCGAAAATAAGACTTTGTGTAATAAGTAAGTTATAAGAAATAAAAGAGAATTGTGATTTAAAACTTTTTGTAAGGTTTAGAACAAAAATGTTAGTTGCAAGAATCTAATTTAAGAAAATAGTTTGAACTTTTACCAATATCCAATATATTGGAACCAAAATATAAATTAAATATATAAATTATTAATTTGGTTATAATATTAACGAATGACCCAGTTTTAACTAAACAAAAGCTGAAATTTCACATAATATTAGTTTTATTTTTAGTATAAAAATGTGTGGTACGGTACGGTAATACCATGATAATATTTTCTCAATACCATTACCATACCATAAAAAATATGTGATACGGTACTAGCATACCATATCATTAGTTACCGACATTTTTAATATGAATGGTACGTGATTCGATTGGTACGACATTTTGGTTCAAAATGGCAGCAAAATACACCAAACCTCTGGCAGAAAATAAATACCAGACAAATACTGACTATGGTTAGGGAAGAGGGAAAAAACAAAGCAAAGCAATCTACTCCCTCCATATCTCTAATAATATCTCACTATTTATTTTAAAATAATTTTTTATTATATCTCTTTATTTTTTGATAAATTCTAAAATATTTTTATCTACACATTTTACATTTTATACTTCAAATTTAATTTTTAATTTCTACTACTCTTTAACTTTTGGAAAAAAAATATTATCATTTGAAATAAGCCATAAAGAGAGATATCATTCTACAATCTTCTTCATAGCAGTAGTGAACCCGATGCTCATTATTAATAGCTATGTACATAGAATTAACACACAAAAGTATTCAGCTTATGCAAAACTTACACTAACATATAGACATGGTGACATTAATATTAAGATCATCTGCTAATCTTTTTTATCAAACTCGAAATTAGACAAAAAAAATAAGCGTACAACCAAGACAAACAATTCAATACAGAGAGAGTAGTCAACCAACGGTTTACTGATCGAGAGCGTTCGGACCGGAACAGTAACTCACAATTGGGTTCCAAACCCACTGCAGCAAGTACCGCCGACGGATCCCGTGCATATTGAACGTGGCGCCATCCTCGCCGTTCAGCATCTGGCCGGTGTACGACCCGCCGCCGCCGGTCCCGTAAATCCCCTCGCACAGATCCGCAATCTCGACCGGGAAAACCGGGTCGGAACCGGCGTACCACGCGTTCACCAGCGGGTTGGTCGAAAGCTCCGCAATCTCGTGTCCGATGACGCTAATCATCCCATCGACCCCGACGTCGCCGTTCGGCGGTTGCACCGCCTTCAGCCCCGGGATGTACTCCGGCACGGCGAACGGGTACGCACACATCCCGGCGCAGAGCTTCGCGGAGTTCCCCACCCACGCGTACGGGAGCGTGTAGCCCACGATCGAGGGGAAGGTGACGTAGTGG
>JAULKL010000007.1:6202372-6217630 GCA_032355745.1 Rubia rechingeri
ACCATTTTCAGCGCTGGATAATTAGGCGATGAAGACGAAGATGCCGAAGAAGATGAACACATGTTGGAGGAAGTCGCCGCTTAAGATGATGTCTGATTTTGCTGGGAGACCACCATTAGGAGATAAAATAAGTGGAGATAACGACCTGGAGAAGATGAAGCCGAAGAACGGGATTGGAAAATCATCTTCAAAAATTTGGGTCTGGTTTCCGAAAAATAGGGTGGGGTGGCTGCCGCTGTTGGAGAAAGAACCAGGCCGGAGTTTGCGAAGTTTGGGAGCCGGAGACGAAGCCGCTGCTGGGAGAAGTTGGGCGCCGAGAAGAGTCTGATGCTGGAGAGATTTGCTGACGGGAGAAGAAAGGAGAGAGGCGCCGGGGAAAATTGAAGATCCACCGGTAAGTGTTGGAAGGAATTTGATCAGAATTTGACCGGAGATTCAGTCGTTCGGAAAAGAGAGGGGGAGAGAGGCCGAAAAAATTAGGGTTTAGGATCCGAACTTTCTCTGATATCATGAAAGAATATTTTCCTGGGATGATGAATGTATTCATGCTCATACTAAATAGAGTACAAAATAGATAAGAAATACAAGTACTAATATAACTCTAGGTTAATCATCAAACTATGTCCATATCTAATTAGACATTTGATTGATTCTAACATGAACCACATTTTATGTGTATGTACGCTTTAAAATACTAACCGCATTTCATTGATTTTGTGACTAAATTTCAAGTAGATCAGAGAAGCAAGGCCAAAGATATCCCTCGTAGTTCGAATGGTAGCTGTAGAGTATGTTGTATTTATTTTGCTCTTGCTCTATGGAAACCTCTGGAAGCAGGTAGAAAATGCTAGAAGCTAGAAGAAGAATCCAGGAAGTCTTGTTACTCAAGTTATTCAGAAGTTGAGTCAGTTAGTTAGTTAGAGAATTAGTTAACTGATTAGCTAGCCTTCATGTATATAATCTTGCTCATTCTGTACAGTGTGAGATACGATTTTGATATCATTTCAATACATAAACTTTTCCTCCCTAACTCTCTATCATTTTCCCTTCCAAGTTTTTGATTTCTTTACTGCAACACAAGCTGTCTTTCAGCTTGTTCTTCAAATAAAAAAAAAGGTCGAGGAAATTCATCGGCCGGAGGTCCGACGACGGAGCGGCAGAGTTGAGTTTGAAGAAGAAGGGGATGGGTAAAATGATTTTTAAATATGCAGATTTAAATTTAGGGGTATTTATGTTTTTTTATGCTTGATCAATATCGGACTTTTGAGTTTGTTGTAGAATTTGTATAAAATAGGTATAATTGCACAATTTTATAAAAATTTAAAGTTAGTTTGGATTATGCAATTTATCAATTTACGATGATGATATTTGTACTTTTCCCAACTAAATATTTAGGCAGAATTGGGAGATTGCTCTTTCCTGAAGGACAGTATTTTTGAGTTCACAGTCACAGTAAAATTGGTCAATTGGTCGGTATATATAGGTGTCGGATCCAGCGTGAATTTCCAGACGCCTCCACACTCTTCTCTTCAACCTATGTCTTCCCCATCGCCACCATTCTCTCCCGCTACTTTCAAATCCCTTACCCCTCATTCTTTTCTGGGTAATTTCTTTCCCGAGATAGCACTAACATCCGTTCATGATCTTTCAGCTCCGAATTTCATGATAGCCGAACGACATCTCAGGGCAGCATCATGAGTTGGTACAGACGAACAAAATTTACCTTCGATGCTTTCCGTTCTTTCACCTCCAAAATCGTGCCCAAAGAAAACCCAGTCCGTAATCTCACCGCAAAGCCCGCTGCTGAACAATTTAGGGCTTCCCAGTTTGGCCCATTTGCCCCAATAGCAAGAAACTCAGGGACCCGAATAGGGCTCCGGCAAGATCACGGTAACCCGTTTTTATGCGGGGCGAGGAGGTATTACTACGTGGATCGCAACCAAGTTCGTCACTTTAAGCCTCGAGGGTACAAAAAATGGTTTCAGAATCCTAGATATGTGTTCGTCGTGGTATTGGTTTCTTCCGGGGTGGTAATCACTGTATACTTCGGGCACTTGGAATCTATTCCCTACACCAACAGAACCCATTTTGTGCTTTTGTCCAGAAGCCTCGAGAAGAAGATGGGAGAGTCAGTTTCTTGAAATGAAGCAGGGTTTCAGAGGGAAAATTCTGCCCCCAATTCACCTGGAAAGCGTAAGGGTCAGGTTGATTGCGAAGGATCTCATTGAGGCCTTGCAGAGGGGTTTGAAGAAGGAGCACATTTGGAAGGATTCTGGGTATGGAACTGATGAGCACAATGGTGGCCACACAGATGGCCGCGAGACTCTGATCGCGTTGAGTGAGAGTTCCCCGACTGTGGAGGGGAATTGGAGCAAGGAGGATGAGGTTCTTGATGATCAGTGGGTCCAGCAGAGCAGGAAGAAGGGCAAGGAGAAAGGGAAGGAGCCTGCGACTCAGCATTTGGAGGGGCTGAATTGGGAGGTGCTTGTGGTTAATGAGCCTGTGGTGAACGCGTTCTGCTTGCCTGGTGGAAAGATTGTGGTGTTCACTGGATTGCTTGAGCATTTCAGGAGTGATTCTGAGATTGCCACCATATTGGGGCACGAGGTAGGTTGTTTTTTCCCGATTTTGTTAGAATTACTGAGATGTTTGATCATGGGGAATGTGTTTATGTATTTAATAGGTGGCTCATGCTGTGGCACGGCATTCAGCTGAAGGGATTACAAAGAACCTGTGGTTTGCATTTGTGCAGCTCATTTTGTATCAGTTTGTGATGCCTGATCTTGTCAACACAATGTCCAATCTTTTCTTGAGGCTTCCCTTCTCAAGAAGGTACTTAGTGTCTCAATTTTTATCGTTAAAGCTTGCAGTTTGTGTTGTACCAGCTGGAAAGTCATGTTTATCTGCGCATACACACTATGTGGCTTTGTCCATTATTTTGGAGGCGTATATTGTGTTGCTTTTCACGTATATGGCTGAAAAGAAGTATGATCTCGTAGGATATGAACACTGCACTCATCTAAAATTGCTGATTTTACAATAAAATATACTAGCAGTGATGGTTCAAGATTGATTAGAATCTGCTATCAGTGTAATTGAGTGGGATGGATGATTACGGCTCCAAGAAAATTTCGACCTTAACTTAGTGGATACTGAAGTATAGTAGCTTGACCAGGTTTTGGGATATTGGAATATATTTGCGGCTAGTTGTTATTAATCTAGTTCTACTACTATGCTAGAATGTTTTCATCTTGAAGAGTTTGTAATGCCGCCTCTCATGCCCCTTTGGTAAGTCTTATTAGGTCATACTTGTTTCCACTATTTAGTGTAGTTGTCCAGTTGTCCTCAAGCTTTTTCTTGATTGATTTGCTATAGTGATATCTGATTTTTTTACTGGAGATTCTGACTGTATTATATGCCTTTTGTGTTTTCCTAGTAACTTCTAAACACCTGTGTGTTTTGAGTGTTAGAAAGAGTTGAAATTTGTCTGGTCGGCCAGCGCGAGTTGAAATTTGTCGTCAATACATATACCTCATGAACTGGTAGAAAGGGAGTACTGGTTCTGAGTATTAGCTGGGATCATATAAGGTTTAAGCCTTCTGGTTTATTTTCTATGAGAAATTCCTCAGAGTTGTTTAAGAATGAATGTGTATTTTTGAGTAGTTCATTCTGGTTATGAGGGTTTGCGAATGTAGTGGGTGAGCCGAAAGAAAATATCACACATTGAATCTCTGTTTGCTTGTCTTGAAAATATCTGTTTATGGGTGATAATTTCTTGTTCATACGCCATACTTACATTTTGTCTAGGGTTAGTTCTAAATTCTCACTCTCATAGTTTTGTCAACAAAGATATATCCTTATGAACATTGTTTGTTGATTACTACCAGGATGGAAATGGAGGCAGATTACATAGGGCTGCTTTTAATGGCTTCATCGGGATATGACCCTCGGGTGGCTCCTAAGGTCTATCAGAAGCTGGGTCAAATTACGGGGGAATCGTCACTAAGAGATTATTTATCAACTCATCCTTCAGGCCAAAAGAGAGCTAAGTTGTTGGCCGAGGCTAAAGTTATGCAAGAAGCGCTTCTTATCTATAGGGAAACCCCAGCAGGACGAGGGACCGAGGGATTTCTTTAGGTCTGTGAACTGCAAGTGAAACAGGATTTATTTTGAGAATAACTGGATTAATTGCAATGCTCTTTACTCCGGTTGATGCCCTTGTTATTATGATGTTAAGGTTTCTTACTCTGCATTTACATGTCAATACTAGTGATTTGGTTTTAATACATGTGGTGTTCTCAATACTTCTCGGAACTGTCATCCTTACATTGATGACTCGATCTATTACGCGCTGGCGGGGCCAGGTGAGTAAGAAAGAAGGCAGATACCTGTTGCAAGAACATACTAGCCCGGTTCAGTTGGGCATCAGGCTGAATCTAACCGAACTCCATTAAACTGCTGAATTGAATAGGATCGAACTGAGCCAGACAAAATTGATTTGCACAGGACAGAATCGAACTAGGCTGAACTGAATCGAGATGGAATTAACTAAACTGTATTGGGATGGATTGAACTGAATCAGATTGAACCAACTGAGCTAGACTGTATCAGACTATCAAAATTGAGCAGCATTTGGAAGATGGTGCCGACCACAAGGTGGTATCCCTTCTTCTCGTTCTTGGTGAACTTGGATATGCATAATGTCAGAATTGCACTAAAAACTAGAGACTGTCAAAACTCCAAAACACCTTCTTGCACAAACTTCTGAGGCTGTGTACCTATTTCTGGTGAACTGAACTTATTTTTGAGGATAGGAATAAAATCAGCTACTACCTGTAATCCACTAACAATGACATGCAATTTTTTTCAAGACATGTTTAATCACCACTAACAACTTTAGTTGTACACAATAACATGCTATAAAATTTTACCCTTTAGAAACTGCAAATAATGGAGAAGCCAAAGACATCTCAGTGATGATATTATTGCTTAAAACATTATTTGAAATTCATGATCAAATACTGGGGACAGAAAAATGTCATTGTTAGTGTAGTAGACGTAGAACCGGTTATTGTCCTGCAATTCCTTTGGCGATTCATTTAGGTTTTTATTTCGGACGATACGGTTCCTGATGGATTCATCATCCAAAAAGGGGACACTATCGCGTGCCTACCTTGGGCGATGGGGAGGATGAAGCATCTATGGGGTGATGATGCAGAGGAGTTCAGGCCAGAGAGATGGCTCGATGAAAATGGCGTTTTTCAGCCAGAAAGTCCTTTCAAGTTCACTGCTTTTCAGATACACATCTGCATTTGCTCACTGACACGAAAAAATGGACGCAACCATTTACATCAACTCCTATGCATTTATACTCCATATGCATATACACCACGAATACATTTTACTATAAATGTTCCAACGCAGTAAAGTTCTAAAACATGCTTGTGTGTGAACTGATTAATGCAGGCAGGACCAAGGATTTGCCTTTGAAAAGAGTTCGCTTACAGACAGATGAAAGTATTTTCAGCTGTGTTATTGGCAAGTTTCATATTCAAGTTGAGTGATGAACAAATAGAGGTAAACTACAAAACTATGCTCACTCTCCACATCGATGGCGGCCTTCACCTCAAAGCTTCCCACATATATATACAGTAAAAGATGTCCCTAGAGGCGCGTTCGCTTCAAGTCTTCAACGAGACAATTCATTTCTTGAGCTATTTGATCAGAGTAAGCTTCAGCAACCTGCGAATCGAGTTTTTGGACCAGTTGTTGTAGTGATCTCAACACTTCATCAGCCATATCTTCATAGGGAAGGATCCTTTGACATTGACGAACACGAAGAAGCCCAAAATTTGCCTTCTCAACCAGGCTACACGGTGTTACAGTTGATTCAACAACATTAGCTATGTGTTCGAACACTCCTTGCCACAGAAGTCCAATTCTATGTAGGTTATTCAGTGTAACTGCTACAAGCAGCTCCAAGCAAAAAACAGCAGCAGCATCATCCTCGGGAGAGCTACCGTGCTTCTGAGGCCTCCTAGCAGCCCATATAATCGCGCGCGAAAGCTGCAACAAAGACTCCGCCACAAGAAACTTACTTTCAGTGAAAATGCTATCAATTGGGCATTCTTGAACTGTCTCCATTGCAGCGAGGTGTTGTTCAGAAAGGTGAGGCCTTGTTTCCTCGTCAGGAGCAGAAAGAAGGCCGAGCTTATGCAGCCTCAAGATGCATTGCATGATATTCCTCCATCCAGCGCGGAGGAAATCGCCATAGCTGTTAGCTATCGCGAAAAGCGTGAGTGTGGCCGTTTGGGCCTTTGCATCATCACCAAATGCCAGAACAGGTTCTTCAACGGATGACTGATTCAGCAACGTTGTGAAGTTACTTAAGGACACAACAAGATCATCCAAGACATTTTCAAGATTATGACATGCTGAAACCTTAGCCACAGCTAAGAACCCGTCGATGCATGTCTGGCGAACCTCTTCATGTTCTGCGCGGTTATAGACAGCGGCAATGGCAGCAACTGCGGGACCAGACATCGTAGCAAACATGTCGCGGTCGAGGCATGATCTTAAATCAGGCACAATGTACTGAGCAGTTTTCTTGGACTTGTTCATCAGATCAATCCATCTATATGGGGTCATCTCCATAAATCCAGATCCTTCTTCCGGCGTAGTTTGGATTTCATTCTTGCAGATAGAATAGTAAAGCTCCGACAGAAATTCACGCGGGAAATCACTGCCATCATTTATGTTGCGATTATTTCGCACGAAATCCTCTTCACTCATCTTATTCTTCACCTGAACATTATGATGATCTGTGTTCAGCATTATGATCGAGTAGGATAGCATGAGAGCAGCATCTTTGCTAGCTAGAATCTGTGGCGATTGCTCGTAGTATCTGTTAGAAAATGCCTCAAGAACTCTTTCGATCTTCTGAGATTCTCCGGGCAACCTGAAAGTCTCCAAGAACAGGCGCAATGCTGTGTCCAAACTCATATCTTGGAAATCAAATGTTTTCGCAAACTCATAGAGAACTTCAACACAGAAATCATTATGATTTCCAAGAAAATCCCCCACGAGATTCTTATCCAATCCAGCAGCATACCTGAAGAAATAGGCCACACTTTCATGATCAAGGTTTTTTGGCAGAAGATTTGCTCCCTGGAGAAACTCCAACCCTTTCTTTGGATCCCTGTTCCAATGATCAGCTGCAATCCTCAAACGTTTCTTCGCGTATTTTCGCGTGCGAACAAAGGGAAGCCATTGATCATGATCATTGAATCTGTCGCGATTCAGCATCCAAAATGGAGTATACTCCTCAAGAACAACTGAAGAAGAAGATTCTGAGCTAAATGATCCAATCTCTCCTCTCTCAGCCATTCCCTGAATTACTGCAACGAGACCATCCAACGCAAGAACATGCATTGCAGATAAAGCGCCATTCATTGGAAATGCACTCTTCGACAGAACATTAACAACTTCTTCGAATACATTAGTGCAAGTTATATCGCAATCCAAATTTGCATACATCTCCACCATGAAAGTTCTTTGCCTGCAGAAATGGACAAGAGCCTGCATCGCGGCCTCCTGTTGCTGATACGAAGCCCCATAACAGCTCTGCGAGAGCCTTAAGATCACACAAGAAAAGAAAGCCTCGATCTGTAACTTGAGCTCCTCGTGCAAGTGCAGGTAAAGATTGAGAACAATACCACTGACTGATGAAATGATTCGAGGCCTTGTTGAGAGCCCGAATCGTATCAGATTACAAAACAGTTCATCTTGCACCAGCTTCAGCAGGTGTTGGTGGCGCTGAATGGCAGAACCACCCAGTTGAATCGCTGAATCGATCAAGTCTAACGTGAAAAGGGTCAAATCTTCATTGAATGCTGTAGAATTTGCTCTTGAACTCATATTCACATCTTCAACATCATTCAGCAATGAACAAAGGAAGTGAAATATATCAATCCTGCATGACAATCCATATGATTCAGTCATCAGATATAAATCGCTATCATCCGGTTTATTACTGAAACTGTAGTCCGTGTCCAAACCACCAACCTGGTACAAAATCAAAGCAAACAAGAGATAACTGTTAAGAGTCTCAGATTGCTCGTGGACTGAATTACATCTCAATATAATTTTTATATATAAGGTCACGGATCACCTCAATCATGATCGAATCGCCAACCACTTGAAGATGTGAAAAGATACATCTCACAAGCTCATGCATCGTATCTCGCGCTACTCGCTGCAAAAGCTCACCTTTCGCAGCAGCTTGATGAACAAGATGAAAGCATGTTTTCACAACAGTAAAGACATCCTGATTGCTCAAAACCATAGATGTTTTTCCTTTCACGCATGTGAGAAGAACCTGAAGCACCTTCATCAGTACAGCCTCTTCCGATGTCGGATCAGTTATTTCAAAGCTACAGTTAGTCACTGAATCAACTACCAAATGCATTGCCTCCTCAATTCCTACAGTGCTCAGGTCAAGAACATCCGACGTCAGAATCTTGTAAACAGATGACAATGCTGCATTAGTGATGGGTGCATCGGTTTCATCAGATCGAATCACGTCTGAAAAGGGCTGAAGATACGATACAGGATCGATCGCGTGGCAACTGAAAATCTGTTTTCTCAATGTCTTGAGAGATAGGATGAGGGAATGATCGACCCGATCACCTCCCCATCTTGCATTCATGGCTGAAAGTAGAGCGCCTACTTCTTTGTTCAGCATGCTTACTATTACTGCAGCTTTGCTTGTACTTTCGCATTCCTCCGGCTCTCCCATGATTGAATTGATACTAGGCTGTGGCCTTAATCTCCTCATTCTTGTATAGGTGCGGGATCCTGGTCAAAGCATAAACCTCAGATTATACTGCAGAACTAGAGATGTCTCAATTTCGATCACGATTCCCTCGAAAATAACTGTTAAGGTTCTGCAACTGCTGATCAGTCGTGATTCTCCAAATGTGAAGTCCTAACTAAAGCATTAAAGCATCTCCAACTTACTTATTTAGTTTAGTTTTGATTTTTATTTTTCAGTATGTATTTAGTTCAGTCAGTTCAATTAAGTTGAAAATCATCAGCTCGGAAGAACGGAACAAACTGAACACTTAGCTTTGTCCATTCAAAGTTTGCAAACCGTAATGCATGGATACAACTATCTGTTGGATCTTGGTATGATTCTGTAACATCAAATATTGTACTGAGTTTAATCATACAATAAAATAAAATATAAACGAGCAAAAGAATACTTGCATGCTGGTTAAGATACGGAAGTAAATACTAAATAGAATCGGGATGAATCTTACCTACTGGTGTTGGCCGGTAAGTACAAATTAATGTGCTTTCTTTTTAGTCAGGAAGCTGCCGGCGGAGCAGACTACGACGAGACGCCGTAGAAAAGGCCGCGTTTCAGGTTATAATTAACCGCACGTTAATGCATTTTATTTTATTGATATTCACTTACCTAATATAAACAATTACTCGTTGAATTATGGTATAAGGATAGATTATTCACTTATTTCTTCAAGAACATATAAAAGGAAAGTCAAGAATGATTGATCTAATTTACTTAACCAAAATTAATTTCAGAAGAAAATAACATCACAATAAGAATAAAAAGGTATAAGATGAGAGACTTAGCCCAAGTGCAATGGTAGAGATCGCTAGTGGTATTTTACCAATTAAATATACTAGTGGGGTAGTACCATCGCGCATTGCACTATGTTATAATTAAAATATTGTATGTACATTTTGCGTCTTACAATTAAATTGAAGATAAAATTTATTTAAATTTTAAAGTTTAGTCATCTAAGGAAACTATACGAGTTATGAAGTGAAATAATTAATTTAGTTACAAATCGTTAAATATTGAATACAATAAAAACAGATTATTTTTATAATATTTCATTCAATTTTTTTTAAAAATAATTATTTCTATGTTGAGATTCATTTTAAAATATTATCATAATTATGTTTATCTCATTGCAATAAATAAAGTTAATATCAAATGACATAATTAGTCTCACTAATTATTAAATTTCCTCATTTAACAGTTTGCCGGTCTAAAACAAGACTGTCATATATAATAAATAAATAATATGTATACATATTTATATCAAAAGTACTCTATCATTGTATAAAAAAATCCGACCATTGTGTTATTTCATATTATGTGTTTATTTGGATTTTTCTAGTGATATATATATAAATATAGTATGAGATATTTATTATTTTAAATATATCTTTAGAAGTTATATATTTTAACAAGTTATGATTAATTATATATAATAAAGAATTAAAATCAGTAACATATTAGAATATTAGTTTGTTATTTTTAGACAACTTGGGTTTAACTTAGTCAAAATGACTTCAATATCCCCTATTGACAGCACCAATCAAACAATTTCTATTCTATGGTGCTTGAGATTATTTCTCTCAATCTCCCTCTTACACCTCACCCTAAGAGACCACATATTTTTTCTTCACAATGGTAAGAGACCACTCTCTTTTATTCATGGACCCCACTTGATTTTCTCTATCCTACTCACTAATTTTTTTACATTTAATTTAAATAAATTTGTTCACCCAAAATAAATTGAAAATGAAATTTAATAATACAATTTCATTTTTAAAATTTAATTTTGTTTTTTTCAAAAATTATTATTTATTTTGTGATTTTTTCCATATTTTAAAACAAAATTACAGATTTTTAAAAAATATTTTACATATTTTAAAATAAATTTTACAAATTTAAGAAATTCTAATTTTACAAAAAAAATGTTGGGACATGTGGCTCAATTAGAGGGTGCCACGTGTCCCATCCTGTAAAAAAAATCATAATCAGTAGGACAGGTGGCCTAGTGGCAGGCTGCCATGTATCTCAGGTAGGGACAAAAAAAGGGCCGCATGTGAGCGACCCCACGAGTTGACAAGATTTGGCTCTTGTGTGGTCTTTTGCTAAGAGACCAATGAGTGGTCTCTTAATAAGAGATCACTTTAGAGATCACCATTGTGAGCATTTTCGGTCTTTAGAACGGTCTCTTAAAATTAAAAGACAACACATGTCCTTAGAGCATGTGCAGTTGTGATTTTTTAATTTTGAAAAACTGCTCTGGAAATCGAAAACACCCACAGTGATGATTTCTAGACCAATTTTTTAACAAAAAACCGATCCCTAGTTTCCAACTAAGCAACCGGTTAGGAAATTGGGCATTTAATGTTGCGTTGGTTTTTTTGTCCCAGCATGAGACACGTGGCAGCCATGCAGTGACCAACGTGTCCCAACCCATGCAACCTATTTTTTTAACTGGAGGGACATGCGGCTCTCTCTGATTGGGCCACGTGTCCCTACTTTAATTTTTTTAAATCTGAGTTTTAAAAAAAACAAATCTGTAAAATGTTTTAAAAAATATGTAAAATCCCATAAATTTTTTAAAAAAAAATCTGGGAAAATTTTTTATTCCCAAAATATTAAATAATTTATGAAAAAAATGAAATGAAAATTTAAAAATATTATATTAAATTTCACATTCAACTTATTTTGAGTGGGCAAATTAAATTAAATCTTAATGGTAAAATTAATGAATATGATCGATAAAATCAAGTGGAGTTTATGAATAGCACAAAGAGATTTTTCTTACCACTGTGGAGAAGAAAATGAGTGATTTTTAAGTGGTTTCTTAAAGTTAGGAGGAAGAGAGAGAATGGGAAAAATAATATATTTAATTGGTAAGACCCTGTACAATGGTAAAACCACTCCCAAACCACTCGTGGTTTCAATTCATTAAATAATCAATATCCGTCATCCACCTCAGCAATTCAAACCATAACTAAATCACTCCATGTTTTTCTCCACAATAGTTGAAACCACTCCATTGACCTCAATTGATTATATTTATCCTACTCATTGATTCTACATTTAATAATTAATTCAAATAAATTTACCTAACAAAATAAATTTAAATATGAAATTGAATAATACACCTATAGTTATTGAATTGGATTTTTGAAATCTCATTTTCAAAATTAATTTCAAAATTTAAAATTTATTTTATGAACCATAATTAAACAAAAGAAACAAATATTTTTTTAAAATAATGTAATTTAATTTTTAAAAAGATCCAAAAATTCATTTAGATTTTAAAAAATATATAAGATTTTTTTTGCAATGTTTCCATTTTTTGGATTTTTAAAACTGTTTTTAAATTTAATCTAAAAACTTTTTTTTTAAAAAATTGGTTGGAACACGTGGCACCACCAGATTGGGCCACGTGTCCCAATCAACATTAATTTTTTTTAAAAAGCAGTGGGCTGCATGCCGCCACGTGGCCCAACCAGGCGCCACGTGGCACTTGCAGTCAAAGTAAATGGCCCGCACCGATGCGCGGACCCAGGGCCACATACAGCTCTGTACATATGCAGAACTCAGCCGATTGGAATTTTCCAATCTGACCCCGCGGTTTGAAGCAAATCAAACCGCTTTCAACCCCCCACTGTGGAGATTATTGTCCTTATTAGGTCACAAATTTTAATTCAGCCTACTTCAAAAATCTCATTGTACATGGTCTTAGAACCTCTTATGCAAAACTAATTACTATTGTAAATGCTTCTTGCTTACCTTAATTCTTGCAAAATGTATCCTAAGCTTTCCCTCAGTCTCTGCCTCTTTGAGTTAGTTTGGGATGTAGAGAATATGCAAATTTGGAAAATAGATGAAACAAACAAATAGACATTTTGGCACAAAAGAATGCTTGTTATCGATTAAAAGAGTTCTTTACAACGAAAAGAAGCAAGCCATCAAATTACATCCCAAATCAGCCATAAGATACTAAAAGCTTAAACCCTACACAAAAGAAGAACAATCACCGCCATTTCCAGATCTAGGAGCTAGTAAACTTGGTAACCGCCTTGGTACCCTCGGAGACGGCGTGCTTGGCCAATTCGCCAGGGAGGACGAGTCTGACGGCGGTCTGGATCTCCCTGGAAGTGATCGTTGGCTTCTTGTTGATTCTCGCGAGACGCGAGCTTTCCTGAGCGAGCTTCTCGAAGATGTCGTTGATGAAGCTGTTCATGATCCCCATCGCCTTGCTGGAGACTCCGATGTCGGGGTGAACCTGCTTCAAAACCTTGAAAATGTAGATCTTGTAGGTCTCTACGCTCTTCTTGGTTCTCTTCTTCTTCTTGTCACTGGCGCCGGCGCCGGCGTCTTTTGGGAGCTTCTTCCCGGCCTTAGGCTTCTTCTCCGCCGCGGGGCCTTTCTCGGCGGCGGCGGCGGATTTCTTCTCTGCCTTGGGCGCCATCTGGGAATTCGAAGGGTTTTGATTTGGGGGTTTTGAGATTTGATTTCGAATTGGAGCGAAAATGTTGGGTGATGAATTTGATGCGTTGAAGATGTTTATATAGGGAAATGTTGATAGCGTGTGATTGGTTGATTGGGGAGTGTGCGGATTGGTGAGCTGGCAAAGTAATGGACGGTAGGGGAGCGTAGTAAACTGGAGAGGTTTCAGGATCGTTGAGTTGTCAGAATATGAGACGTACATGGATGAGAGGAGGTAAGTGACGGCTGATATTTGTTTCAATTAAGAAACACGATGAGGATTAAAAATTGAATTTTACATATTTTCATCTCAACAATATGAGTCCGTTTTTAAAATATGAATTTATGGGAAAATTAAATTTTAAACGGTAAATTAAAGGAAAAATGAAGATAAAATTTTTGGATTGCATTAATCAGATCATAAACTTATAAATAATACATGTTGCATAATACAATTTTAATATTGCAACTAATTTTTTTTACATTTTTACTATTCTAATTTAACCCCTTTTATCCATATGCATATAAAAAGACGGTCTTTTTCAAAACTTTTTCCAACATTATTGCAGACACGAGAGTATAATTTTTAGAGAAAATCTCAGGAAATGCGACTTTCCCATAAGTTTATGGACATTCCAATGTACATTTTACCTTAAATGTTGTAATTTTTTATAAATTTAAAATATTTTATTTTAAAAGTTAAAACAAGTAATAATGTGTATTTGAATGTGAAATTATATTTTCAAATTTCTAAATAGTAGTATGTAATTTAACAAATGCAGTGTATAAAAAAACAAATACGTGGACTATTTGTAACCTTATGTACATGTCGCGTGTGAGGAGACTCACTCTAATTTTAATATACCACGTCATAACATATTCCTTAACCAATGATACTCCCTCTGTCTCTTTTTAACCTGCAATTTAACTATTTATCCAGTAAAAACTTCTTATTTTAAACCTAAAATTAAATTGGTATACAAGTATAATTACTACTGTGTGATGTATTTTTAGTTTCATAATAACATATTTTTAAAATATTAAAATTTTAATAAGTTTTAATTATTTTAATTAAAAATATTAATGATCAAATATTTTTCAAGTATCAAAAGAAATAGAAACTCTTTCTTTGTAGGAAAAGTTATAAATGGTAGTTACCTTATAGAATTAGTTTCCTTGAATGTTAGGTTAGATAGTAATTTCCATATAGACTTTGAAATTTTATTCCTGTTAGATTTTGTTTTGTTGTACCCCTATATATTGTAACCTTCATCATTGATGAGGTGTATCATTGATGTGTTGTACACCATAATAAAGTCATTTATTTTTTTATCATAGTATCAGATCGGGTTCGATCTGGCACTAGGGATGATCATGGGTCGGGTCTAATAAGACCCAGACCCGACCCTACAAAAATTTAGTTAGACCCAGACCCGTAGGGCCTGAAAATATTAGACTCATACTCAGACATGATGGGTCTAAACGGATCTTGAGTCCAAAAGAGGTCCTAAATGGGGCTAACTTTTTTTTAAAAAAATATATTCACTAAATAAAATATGAATTTTCTTAAATACAAATAATTTAAGTTCAATATGAATATGAATTAATTATTCAAGACAAAATATACAATACACATTATTTGTTTGATTAAAAATAAAAATACAAAGTGAATGTGAAAGTAATTTAGAAATTAGGATAAATAAAATGCATAGTTATGATAATATGGGTCTATGGGTCTGGGTGTGGGTCTGGGTCCGGGTCTGGGTCCGGGTCTTAATATTTTAGACTCAGACCCGTTTTTTAAAATCTAGACCCATACCTGAATCCAGACCCGATGGGTCTGAATTTTGTGGGCCTCTACCCGACCCAATAGGTCCAGACCCTATTGGTTTGAGTCGGGTCCTAGACCCAAAATCTTCCCTATCTGG
>JAULKL010000007.1:6380147-6394990 GCA_032355745.1 Rubia rechingeri
GTGGACATTCATCTACATTTTGCCATTTTTAGCAAAAAGACAAAGAGTGCCAAACTTAAAAAAAATAACTTAATATAGTAAGTGTGTCAAACTTAGTTGAACAGAGGGAGTATCCAAACTCAATTGTTTACTCCACTGTTATTTTAAGAGGAAAAAAATGAGTGGATAAAATTAAAATTTAAAAAATAGAAGTAGAGTGAGTGAATAAAACTGAAATAAATTAATGAGAAATTAAAATATATATCAATAACAGAGGAATGGGGAGAATAATCATGTGATTTTTAAAACCCCAACAATTCTGCTACACCCTTCACTAAACACTCTTTTAATAAACAAAAATATATTTGCTGTGCTTCTCTTCATTTGGCATCATAATTCATGCTAGCTCTATTTCGTTTGATGTGACAACATAGCATTAGATGTTTGGATTTAGTTGAATAAAATGAGTGGATGAAATAAATTTAGAAAGGGAAAAGTAAAATGAGTGGATGAAATTGAAAGAATCTTACCATAAAAAGAAAGTGTGCCAAATTCACAAAAAAAGAAGAAGAAAGTGTGTCAAATCCAATGAAATGGAAGGAGTACTAATATTTTTACTTCATACATCTCACATTAAATTGTATAGTCAAATATATTTTACTCCCTCCGTCTCAGACTAAATTATCTCTCAATCATTGTACACAGTTCGACAAATATGTTTGACCGTTAATATGTTTAACTACGCATGTAAATAAAAAGTTTTTTATAAACTAGTTTTTACGACGAATTCAACAATAGCACATACAATAATATTATTTTTTATATATCAAGTCAAACTTTGATAGAAAATAGTGTCATAAAATATGTGGGCAGTTTGGGTTGGAGAGATGGAGTAAATATTTAAGAAATATGTTTGACTATCAATATACTTAACTATGTACTAAAAGTATATTAAAAGTTTATATTTAAAATTTGCTGTTACGACGAATCCAAAAATATCACATATGATAGTATTATTATTTTTATATACATACATAGTTAAATATGTGGTCAAAATTTAATAAAGTATAGCGCTGAATAGTGAAATGTGTAATTTAAATTGGGACAGAGAAAGTATATTCTATTCCATCACAGTAAAAATGACATTTTTTTGGTTCACCCCAATAAAAATGATAAATTTAAATTTATTAAAAACAATACTATAATATATGTTGTTAATTTCTTACAATATTCTCTTTAAATTTAATAACTTTCAAAGCCCACTCCTTTATTAAAGTATATGGTATAATTTTTCACATTTATACTCTGTTACACTAACTCGAATAAAAGAACACGTTAAAAGCAATTTCATCATTTTTAAAGCAATGGAGGAAGTAGTTGTTTGATACAAAATTTTAATGGTACTATATTGTTTGGTACTTAAATTCTTTTCATTTCATTCGGATTTTATTTTTCCAATCTATTTTCTTATTAAATTGGATTGATATTAAACATATTGTAGTGAAAAAAATTATAGATTAAAATTAAGTTAAATAATATAATTAATTTTTTTCTTTAAGTAAATTAAATTGAAATTAACCAAACTGAAATATAAATAAGATGGAAAGTATAATATACGTTTCACTTTTCCAATTTTCAACTCAATTCCCTTTACTTATTCTATCCATATAAATTCAAGTGCAAACTAATTAAATTCCACAGCTAAAATCAAAGAGTGACAATATTAGAAAATAGGAAGATTTATAAACATTTCCCCATTTAATTATTACGTCACACTGAGTCAATGTGGAAAAAATAATTACAGTTTAAAATTAAATTAAATACTCCATCAGTTTATCTATTTATGACACACTTACCTTATTGAGATTTTTTTAAATGGCACACTTTTTATTTTTGACAAGATTCCTTCAATCTCATCAAGTCATTCTACTTTTTTATTTTTCTACATTCAATTTCATCTCCTCATTTTCTTTATCTAAATCTAAGAGTTTAAACCTAGCGTGTCACTCTTAGTGGAGTATCACACATTGATCCACCGCCCTTGCAAGCAGTAGTATAAAAAGGAGGCCAAATCTAAGCTCTACACTAAAATATCAGACTTCATCCTTCACCGGAAAAACTGAACGCCGGGAACTATTTTTGCCGGAATACCGTTTCAACGACCGCTCTTCTTCGTGATGAGAAATTATTGTATGGCCGCCTGCTCGTCGTACTTGAATCAGAGTCGGAGACTGGCGGCGAGCTACGGCAACCGGTTCCTCATCTCCTTCGGCCAGATCAACAGCCAGAGCTCCACGTAGCGCCGCTAGCATCGCCGCCGCCGATAAGGTACTGCTCCAGCTCATTTCCCTCTCTCAGTGCTTCCGTTATCTTAGCATAGTTTTGTCCGCTGTTGACTACAGTATTTTCAGCTATTTTCAGACTAGGACCTGTGATTTCTGTACTTACTTCAATTGAGTCCTTGAATTTGATAAGCCTGTAGAGTAGAATTAGATTTAACGGCGGTGGAGATCGGTGGTGATTGGCGGCTCAACCACCACCCACCGCCTCCCTTTTGGAGAGACATACTATTAAAAAAACGTGCTGTTGTGTGGGCCCCAGTGTGAGTTAGATGATTGAATCCTCTCCCCCAACATAATCACAAAAATCATCCTTCACTTCTCACCAAATACATTTTTTTACTTTTTTTTTCTATTCAACGAATTAATTATTGAACTTTAGATGTGTTCTTTTATTTGTTAGGTAAAACTTTTGGCCAGACATTGTCCATGACATTAATGGATAAACATATGGATAGACAATTTTTTATACGAAAATCTGATTTACATTACTATCACCTGAATCGTCACCTCTAAGTAAGAAATTATTTCATGGACTATAAAGGAGATGCTGACTCTTTCATATTCGCTCTAGCTCTGTTTCTAACATTAAATCACAACGAAGCACTATCCCAAACATCATCTTTTCTAGTTGACTCCAAAGTATTTGCAACATTTTTAAATGGCTCGTCGCATTTTAGGCCTCGTATCTTTCTAATTGTAAGCAGAAGCTTGTTGAGTATTTTGTCTCACTTGGTAAAACTTGGTGATGATAGCCGGCATCTCCTGTTAATTGTCATGCCATTAATTTAAATGGCTGATTTAATTCGACCTTTTTTTTGTAGGATGGAAGCCTAATAAGTGCTTCATTCAGTTGGCCAAGTGGATGCTCAGCAAAGGTCAGGGTGCAACAATGGCAACGTATGATTCCCTTCTACTGGCATTTGATGAGGATTGTAGGACCGATGAAGCAGAAACGCTCTGGAACATGCTTTTACAAACACATTCGCGTTCCACATCAAAGATGCTGTTTTCAAGGATGATTTCCTTGTATGATCATCATCATATGCCATAAAAGGTTATATAGAGGTGAGTTCTTGAGCACCAAATTTGCTGCCCATTTTCCCTTCCCGTGGTCACACTGTAAATGATCTTATATGACGCAAAAACTCGGAACATGGAAGAGTTGAGGGTGAAACCAGACGAGGATACATTGACAAAAATTGCACAGGCCTTTGATAAATTAGGTCAAGCAGAGAAAAAGAAACTAGCCATCAATAAGTACCAAGTAAGTGCAAGTATATACACTTCAATGGCGAGAGAGTAAGGGTTAGAAGGGATCCATTATAAATGATGAGTTCTCAATCTAGAGATATCTGGGTTTAACAGTCAAATTACTGATTTTGAAGCTCTTCAAATTTTTCTTTGATAGCCTTCACAATCTGTAACGGTGACCGTTTTGGATTGCAAACTCAAGGTTATCAAAGAAAAGTTTGTAGAGCTTCAAAATCAGTGGAGGATGCTGTTACAGATCGTGAAGTCATGGTTATCGGATTTTTTTTTGAAGAATTTCAAAGTTAGCAGAGAGGACGGTTACCGATCGTGAATTCAAGATTGTCGAAGATAAAACTGAACTTGGAATGAAATGTTATTTAGCGTAGTACTTTGTAGCTGTCTTCTGTAGAATTTTGTATGGTAGGCAATTGATGCAACTTAAAAGCAATAGTCCGTTGATTATGCTCTGAAAGAATTTAATTGGACTCCGTTCAACATACACTTCTCAGCCGGTTTTCTCAAGCATATTCAACCACTAAACTTTTTGATATTTAGAAAGAATATATTATGAAGTATCTAACAATACATTGCATGATAATATTACTACTTATATGCTATGTAAAATTTATGGTCAAATGTGATTTAGGAAAGTAACTAAAAAGTATGCTAAAAAAGGCTTAACTTGGAGAATACATGATTATGTTAGTGTACTGCATGTGGTCATTTGGATGCATAGTTGCTGGATTGTTTTTGGGCCTTCCGTTATTCCCCGGAGCTTCAGAATTGGTTGCATTAGGTTATGTTCCTGTTTGGAGCCCTATAAGATTCAAGGACGCAGTCAGGAAATAAATATGGTGGGATTAGTAGAAGAAAATAAAATTTCCCAATATTTTTACCTATTAGAGAGGGTTGGCAGGAAAAAAAATAAATTAAAATTACTCTGTAATTTTCTTTTCGACGGGGGTTGAAGGTGAAATTTTTAATATTACCCCTCAAATTTTTCATTCCTGACAGGGGCGGGAGTCCCCCTCCATCTCATGTACTACACGAGTTCGAATTCCCAATTCACGCTTAATTGGAGTGCATTACACTAAATAATGTCTTCATCAAAAGACGAAAATTGGTCGAGTAATAATTGGATACCCATAATTACTCAAATTTAAATGGGTAAGTGGATATATTGGAATTCCAATCCCATTTCTTCCTGTAAAAAAACCCATTTGATTATAATCTCAAACCGAAAAAAAGGAAAACTTCACACCCCATAGTTTGTTTTTGGAATTGATGACCCCTTTAAACAGGGAGTCCGAAATGAACTATACTTACACGAAAAGGCCTTCAATTTTTTCAGCTTATTTTAAAAGGAAGTCCATTTCATTTAAAAGCTACTCCCTCCGTTCTAACAGTTTTGATCTATTTACTTTTTCACGGTATTCAATGATCATGTTTGACCGTCAATATCTCTAGTTACATGTAACAATTTCGCATAAAAATTTAATTTTTAGAAAATAGATGTTAAGATGAATTTAACAATATCTCATATTTATTTATGTTTAGGGTCAAAGTTTAACAAGTTTGACTTGGAAAAAATAATTATGTCAAAATTGGTTGAACGAAGGGAGTATAGTAATAGCATGATGGATTATGCCTAAAATTTAGGATGCGTAAAACAAGACTTTGTGTACTCCATTCGATTTTTTAATATTGGCTCCTACTTTTGGACACTTTTTTTAACAAATAGTTGAATGAATGTTGATGATTGCATTGAAAGTAAAAAAGTAAATTGAGTGAATGAAAGACTTTAGGATTTGTGAAATATGGAAAGAAACCAATATAAAAATATTATTCCTAATAGAAAATGAAGCCAATATTAAAGGATCCGGAATATAAAATGAATCCGATTATGTGGCGTAAAACATGAGTTTGACTGTTTGTGTCATATAAAATGAATTTTACAAATATTCAGATATTGTAAAAGGTCCAGATTTTTAATTCGATATTACAATTATTAAATATATTAAAATCGATTTGTAAAGTCAGGTGGTTCATTTGCTTTGCGATGGCCACCAGCCTGAAATTCAACCCGATTCTCCCATGCCCGACCCGGCAGAGGCCACCGACCCGCCGCCCCCGCCAGCTTGCGCCTAGGGCCTTCACGGGCGGCGACTTCGATAGCTTCGGCGAGGCTCTCTAGGACGCGTGGCGTACCGCCAACGACGGCTTCGAGCAGCTTCTCTACGAGTCAAAGAAGGCCGCCGAGCGAGTCGACCGCCGCTACTCCGTCTCCCGCCGCCTCTACGACCTCAGCCAGGTCGCCACCGACCGCGCTCGCGTCATCGATCGGGACCTCGAGCTCACGCAGCGGTGGCGGAGTTTTTCTCTCGATTTTAGCCAGAATTGGCCGAGGGTATGAATTTACGATACTCATGCCTCATGCGTCAAATTCATTTGCATATATTAGCGATTATTACGGGAGCCTGATTGTTGTAATTTCATGATTTTGCTTGGGGTAGTATAGGAAGCAGTTTAATAGTTTCTTGCAAACTCCGCTGGGAAAAAGTTCTACTGTAAGTGTACTTTATCTTCTGCTACTTTATATGCGGATTCGAAAGCATGACGTGAAATAAGAGGATAAGCTGTTTAAGTGATGCGCTAGACATCATTAAGAGGAAATGTAGTTTTGTTACTGGGAATTGAATGGATGTGTGAATGGATTTTTGCTCGAGATGAATCGAATCTGCAAATTTAGTTTTATAACTAGAATGGATGAATGTCGCATAATTGTGTTATTTCTGCTGTTTCAAAAGAGCATAGTTGAATGGTGTAGAAATTTGGACTATGTATCTAATCCGGGAATCGGAAATTTTCACAGTGAATGAAATGGCGGTGTCTGGTGTGAACAGCATTAAGGCTAGTGCTCAAAATGAAGTTCCCAACTCCCTGTAGAAAATCTCGGTGTTGAGAGATTAGAGAAGCCCTGTTATTGTTCAACAGTTGCTATACGAGCAATTACTTGGAAGCTAGATGTTGGTGATAAGGCTGCTGATATACTACTGATTTTCCAGAAAGAACAAATTTCCCAGATTCTGTTTGGCTTGTATAGTAGTAGTAATGAGTAAAATTGAGACATGCAGGGAAATGCTCTCGAAGTTTCTGTTGCTGTTAGATGGCTTTACTTTATGGAAATCCTCATTTGCAAAACGCATTCTGATTATCTTAATCTTTACTGTACTCGGATGGTAGTGTGTTTTTATATATCGCTGAGCAATTCTCACTTTCGTGCATCTCCACGTAGACAATCTTCTTCATCTGGTTTGCCCTATCTGGATGGCTGTTTCGAACCCTGATAATTGCAACGTGGGTGCTGCCACTTGCGGGTCCTCTTTTAATTGGGGCTTTTGCCAACAATCTCGTCATCAAGGTAAACAGATCTAGGCTAGTGGTCAATAATTTATTTTGTTAATCTGAATCAGGTCAGAATCCGTACCTTGTATGCTGGTCAGTTTATCACTTTTAAGTATCAAATTATGCACGCAAAGATCGGAAAAATTCAAGTGTTGCTTCTCAATAGCCACTTATTCGTGCTTAACCCCTTTGATATTCTTCATCAATAATCCTACCGTAGCATCATATTTCTTCTGATCTGTTCACCAAGTCAGACCATTTAACCTACTTATTTCAACTTATTATTTCCCATTTTGATTCACATATTGCGTTTGTGGTCAGAAGAATCATGCTGTAGGGGATCTGCTTCCCAATTATCTGTTGCATCAATAGACTTTTTCTTTAACGCTGATTTCCATACTATGAGCTTGCTCTCAAGATACAGATGTGAGTAGTAACCATGACCACGTGCTTAAAATGCTGGTATTTGCCCTGTTTTTCCAACCAGGGAGCCTGCCCAGCATGCAAGAGGCAGTTTGTCGGATACAAGAGCCAGACAGTTCGATGTGCAGGTTGCGGCAATATAGTATGGCAACCCCAAGATGGCGCCCCATCTTCAAGAGGAGGCCGAAGTTCAAGCCCCTTTACAAAGTCCAAGTAACCGGATATCATTGATGTCGAGTTCGAGGAGAAATGAAGGGATCCTTGCTAACAGTTTTAGTGTTCGGTAAGTCGGCATTCTCGAATTTGGACATTGTGCAGTTCTGTGGTAGCTATGTTGACACGCTTTCATAGTTCCGTACACTCACGTTTCCCGCCAGTTAGTTCTTGCGATGATAGATGCCGTTGATGAAAGTAATGGTTCTTGTTAATGATATGATTATAAAACCTAGCATCGTTAGAGAAATTGTGCAGTTGTAGAAAGGATGGATTTTATAATACTTCCTTTTTTTTATACTATTCATATAAAGAGTTTTTGTTAGTTTGAGCTACAAAATTAAAATTTTAATGACGTGAAAGTATGTATTATATGTATAATAAAGAAAAGCATATCTTTATTTGTTGTGCGAAAATTATATTCCAACTCTATCTCAGTAAAAATAACACACTTATACTCTCTCTGTTACATTGGATGTGACACGATTTCCTTTTTTTTATTGTTTTTTTTGAGAATTTGATACACTTTCATTTTATGGCAAGATTCCTTCAATTTCATCTCTCATTATACTTTTTCTTTTCTAAATTCAATTTCATCGACACATTTCATTAAGCTAAATTCAAACACCTAATGCTATGGTGCCACCAACGAAACGGAGGTAGTATACGCACAAGTCAAATTGACTCAACCTCGACCATTTTATTCTATTATTATATGCACATTATCATGTAATATAATGTTAACTTTGTTATAACATATATCTTAAATTATTTTCTTATATTTTTTCCCATGTATAAATAAAAATATAATAGCAATTAAATATTGATGCAGTTGACTCCAAAAATCAAATTATATCATTTTATTGGGGCAAAGTTTTGGGAAAACCCGTTTTTCTATAAGCATATGGAAAGACGGGGTGAATTGGAATTATAGAAAGGTAAAATATTTTAGTTGCAATATTAAAAATTTAGTATGCAATATTTAAGAGTGATAGGTTTATGGCCCGATTAATACAACCTGAAAATTTTATTTTGATTTTTTCAAATTTACAGTTTAAACATTGGTCTTTTCATAACTTATGGAAATATCGTCTTTCAAGAGACGGACTCTATTATTGGTACCGGGAGAGTATTTTTGCGTAAAAAACTATTTTCATGAATAACAAATATAGAAATCCGAAGGGAAAAAGGGAACAAAAAAATTACAACACAAAACGAGACTTATTGCTTCCTGAAACACAAATTTCGGATGCACAAAACTAAATGAATTACAGGAATGTAAGGATTAAATATCAATACAAAATGGGTCTAGATCACTTGACATCTAATGCTACAACATAAATTACATAATTATCAAATCTATAATTAATCATCTGATTCTTTTTTTTTAATCTATATTCAATCACAGTTCTTTATTATCCACCGATTCGAGCCTAGTTAATCAGAAGTCTCGTTATTTCATCTTACGATGTATCCTTTTCAATTTGTTGCAAATATTTAATTTGGTGTTTAGTGTCTACATGACACACCCCTTTTGGGGCAAGTTGATGTAAGCCTTCGGGACAACACCCGATGTAAGCCAATTTTCGATAAAATGTGGTGTTCATAAAAAAGGAATGACACCTTTTAAACCCTTTTCAACGGTTTAAACTTTAAAAAAAATATTGTCCAAAAAAATCAACTTCACGTACACAAACAATTTGTAATTATATTATCATTAATACCAGAAAATATTGTTATGAGTCCATCTCTTGAAAGACAGTCTTTCCATGAGTCATGGAAAGACCAAGGTTTAAAGTGTAAATTAGAATAAATCAAGATAAATTTTTGGATTGCATGAATCGGGTTATAAATTTTATAATTACTACATGTTGCATAACAAAATTTTAATGTTGCAACTAAGATTTTTCACCTTTTTTTATTGTAATTAAATCTCGTCTTTTCATAAGGCTATGGAAAATTTATTTTTTCCCAAGACTTTGTCTATTGTTATTTGGTTTTGATTTTTTATTTGGTCAAACAAAATATAAAAAGAAGTATTTGAACTTTGGTTTTTTACTTCACAATGAGAGAACCACATCCGTACCAATTAAAAAACTTCGTGTATAATTTTTTAATAAGAAAATCCTTTGGAAATTACATTTTAGTTTGACGATCTTTTACTTCACAACGACTTTTTTCAAAAAAAAGGCCACATAACTTTTTGATTAGTTTAATGTTTTTGGACATGAGCCCTAAAGTTTGAATTTGACATGAAGTTATAGAATTAGTAAAACTAAACCAACATGTCCCAAGTGCACCATCAATTATGAATTTAGCTAAAATTAAATTGAACCGTCGCCAACTTATTATCTTCACCCTACAGAAGCACCATCAAATATGCACTCCCATCACTGCTATTACTTGTTAAAAATATTAAATAACTTTATTGATCAAAGGAGTTAATACACTTTTCGATGAATATAAATGTTTGTAACTTTCAATAAACTTAAAATTGGAATGATACTTTCAATGAATTTTAGGTTAGATGATACGTTTTATTACAAATAATTAATTCTTACCTATATTTATCAAACACGGCTTATGGAGTTCAACTAACACAAACAATCAATAAATCAGTTAATCAAACTAACCAATCAATATAAATAACGTCTACCAGATAGCAGCCGTTTGACAAACAATTGCATTTTTTTAATCAAAATATTTTTCAAGCTGTATTATCTAGTACTCCCACTGATCTCTAAATATTGGCACCATATTAAATAGGAGTACAATTTTTTCTTCAAAAAGTAAAAAAGAGTGAAGAAAATTACATTGAGAGGATAAAAAGTAAATTGAATGGATTAAAACAGTCTCGATTTTACAAAAAAAAATTGCCAATTTTAAAAACAAAACAAAAATGAAAATAGTGCTAATATTAAAAAGTCAAGGATTATACTCCTTCTATTTTCCTTTTTATGGCACTATAGGTTTAGGTGATAGAATTTTGGTGAAAAAAACGAATTGGTGAAATTGAATGTAGAAAGTAAAAATTAGAATGAGCGGATGAAATTGAACGTCGAAAGTAAAAAGTAGAAGAGTGGATGAAATTGAAGGTAGAAAGTAAAAAATAGGATTAGTGAATGAAATTGAAAGAATGTTGAAAAAAATGGAAATAATGTCAAATAAAAGAAAACATTCGGTGATAGTAAGTATGTCATAACGGGGAGTACATTTCAAAGTGACATTTTTTGATAAGTAGTAAACAAATCAAAAGAGAGGGTTGAGGGTTAGTTTCGTAATATCCTCAGCTTTTCTTATACAATACTACCATTTGGGCCGCAGCCCGCCTTTTTTTTCCCACAGTAGTCGGTTCCCTCAGTACAGTTACCGCCGGAACATAGTCGCCGGAGGTACTTCTGCCGGAGCTATGGGGATACCGGCATTTTACCGGTGGCTAACTGAAAGGTACCCCCGCTCTGTAGCCGAAGTTGTCCATGGTGTTTCTCCGTCCAGCTCCGCCGCGAGAAGGCGCGGCGGCGCTGGCGGCCCTGTCGACACCTCACAACGTAACCCTAACGGCCTCGAGTTCGACAACGTATACCTCGACTTCAGTTGCAATTCTTTTAAAAAATATTGATTTACTTATTGATTTCGTGATAATTTGTTAGTTCGGAATTTTGTTCTGGTCTTCTAGGATGCTCCGGAGAGCTATGATGATGTGTTTAAGGTGGTCCTCACTATTTTACTTAATTTGTGGGAGAAAAGAATCAGTTATGAATGAATAGATCCCATCGCCCAACACAATGTATTAAGGTGGTTGTATGCCCAATCATCACCAATAAGCTGCTTACTTGACTTCCTCAACATCTGAAAACAAACATGCAATCTTCAATAATCAATAATTTGTATAATGGAAAAGGGCCATAGCATCACATCCCCTCATTCAGTGCTTCATAACCCTATTAACCGATGGGCACCGAGGATAATTGCAACCTTTGAGCATTTAATATTAAGGATACAAAATCATTGTAGGTTACTTTTTCATCCGATTGAAAAATATACTCCAATTACATTGTCGGGCAATGAAAGTACAAAAGTATAAGTTCTCATACCTAAACTCAAGAAAGAATTGAATTTCTTGATTAACTAAATTATACATCTTTCTTTCTAGAAAGGACAAAACAAATATTCCGAAACAACAGCACAACGAAAGACTGAGCAGGCTTACTTGTAAATCTAAGTTTGTATAGTTATTCCAAAATCACAAACCTGGTACTTGAAAATAAGTAGACAAGTTCACTAAAATTTGAAATATCTACTCCATACAAGTATCATGATATGGTTCTCAAGGATTCCTAGTATACCTACCTTTCCGGTAATCGTTAATAGTTGCACAAAAAATGAAATTGAAATAATTACTTTAGTGTTAAAGAGTTTGTCTTTTGAAAGCCGGTATTTTCATAAGTCATGGAAAGATCAAATTTTAAAATGTAAATTAGAAGAAATTAAGATAAAACTTTTGGGTTGCATGAACCGGGTTATAAAATTTATAACTACTACACGTTGCAAATTAAAATGTTGATATTGCAACAAAGACCTTTTACCTTTTATTTTTCTAATTAAACCCCGTCTTTCCATAAGCTTATGGAAAGACCGTCGTTCCCAAGACTTTGCCTTAGTTAAAAATCGTTAAATATTAAATACACTAAAAACTGATTGTTTTTATAATATTTCACTCAAAAATTTTAAAAAATAATTATTATGTGCTGAGATTCATTTTAAAATGTTATCATAGTTATGTGTATCTCATTGTAATAAATAAAAGTAAATATTAAATTACCTAATTAGTTTCACTAATTATAAAATGTCCTCATTTAACAGTTAGTCGGTCTAAAACAAGACTCTGTCACATATAATACAAAAATAATATGTATACATATTTCTATCAAAAGTACTCTATCATTGTATAAAAAAATCAAACATTTTTTTATTTCAGATTACGCATTTATTTGGATTTTCTTTAGTGATGTATATATATATATAGTATGAGATATTTATTGTTTTAAATATATCTTTAGAAGTTATATATTTTAAAATCAATAACATATTATAATATTAGTATATTATTTTTAGATAACTTGGATTTAGTTTAGTCAAAATGATTTCAATATTATCGGTTGACAATACCAAGTAAACAATTCCTATTATATGGTGCTCGGAAAAATGATTTCAACATTCTCGGTTGACAGCACCAAGCAAACAATTTTTATTATATGGTGCTTGGATAAAGCATTCTACATTGATTTGTTTTCTCAAAATTAAAACTTATTAGAAACACTTATATAAACAAAAAATGTATTCCATCTATTATTTTACATGTTTAACATAGTAATTTTAAATATTTTTCTAGACAAATTAAATTTCTTGGAGAGAATCGATTACAGAGAGAAAAAAAGAATAAAAATGATTCACTTGTTGTCATGAAATGGAATTTTATAATATCAAAAAGATAAATCAAAATGGAAATGTATCAAATTTTAAAAATAATTATTGTAAAAAATAAATATTATGAAAGAATGTGCATGCTCATAAATAGGGTAATATAATTAATCATCAATTGAAAGCATGGAAGAATTTAAAAAGTATTAAAAATTTAAAAACTATTATTTTATGAAAGTTCCAATCTAACCCTATAAAATTTGAAAGTGTGATTCTAACCCTATGTTTTTCAATAAATGTGCCGATATAACTTGTTTGCACTATTTTGACGTTGACTTGACATTTTCAATCATTGACCAAAGCTAAAAAAACTAAAATATCCCTAGTCTTTAACCTAAAATTATAATGATAAAAATACCTCGGCATTTTCCTTTCTCATCTCCATAACCACAACCACCTCTGCAGCTCCCCCACCTTCGCCTCCGCGCCACCACCTCGCCGACAACGTAGACCTTTTTGTCACCAGAGTAGCTGTTGCTCCGCCTTTCGTCGACTTTGCTCCGGGCAAGTGAAGAAATGTCCCTTCAGTAACAACCGCAGCAGAAGGCTATTAGGAAGGAGATAGTGATTATCATAGCGACTAAACAGGAGACTGCGATTCCGACGATTGCTCCGCTGCTGAGTTTCTTCCCGGAGAGTTTTCTCGGCTTTTGGACTGGAAAAACCGCGGTGGTGTTCGGCAGCGAGCTGGGGTTCGACGGCACCGTTTCGGAGGGAATGGTGGATCCAGACGCGGTGAACGAGCACTGAGGTAAAGGGCTTTTGCCGCAGAGGCCTTCGTTTCCGGCGAAGCCGTTGTCGCCGAATCTGCTGATTAGTCCTTGCGGCACGTTGCCGGAGAGATCGTTGTTGGATAAGTTCAGGTGTTTGAGAAGAGGCAGGGAAACGATGGATGCCGGAATGCTTCCCGACAGGGCGTTGTTTTGGAGGTTTATTGTAAGAATTCTGGAGAAGTTGGAGATTTGGGAGGGGATCGGGCCTCGGAGGTGAGAAAAAGACTATTGTGGTGCTACAGTGAGCTGTCTCGGATGGAAGTAGGGAGGACGCATTCTACAAATGCGTCCTCTCCAATTTTTTTTTTTTAAAAATGGGAAATGCCTAGGTCGCATTTCCAAAATGCGACTTTCATGCATTCTACTGTGGACTGACCTAACTTACCCTAAGGCGCATTTGCAAAACGCGACTTACCCTAAGGCGCATTTGCAAAACGCGACTTACCTTAGGTCAGTCCCTAAGTCGCATTTGCAAAACGCGACCCTCCGACACCCGTGTCAGTCGCATTTGAAAAACGCGACCCTCATTCAGATGTGATACAGTCCGAGACCCGTGAAGTCCAAAATGCAGTCCGTGAAGTCCAAAATGCAGTCCAAAATGCATGCAGATGTGAAATGCACTGTGCTCATGTGAATGCACTGTGCTCATGTGAATGCACTGCGCTCGTGAGACAATGAACTGTGCTGCATGTGTGTCTGTGGAAAGCATATGCGAAATGCCCACCCGTGATCCCCCTCACTCTATTTATGCATGCTTGTTTCGGACATTCCAAGCCTTGTCCAAGCCTTGAGTTGCTGCTGATTGAGCTCCTGACTTTTCCTTGATCACGTCTCTCTTCTTCATCATTCCAGTTTCCCTTCTTCCTCATTTCTCCGGCCAGAATTGTAGATTTGTGCATGGATTCTGAAATACAAATTTGAAGAGAAGGTATGTTGATCTCAAGCACATTTGATGTTGGTTTCATCGGTGTTAGCA